>MCJB01047010.1:21038-60905 GCA_002018475.1 Nicotiana obtusifolia
GGGGGGGGGGGGAGGATATGAGGATACGACAACAATGACTGCGACGTTCACCGGGAAATAAAAAACCAGAAATATAATTGCATCATCGGGACGGAGACTGCGCGGCCAGCCTCGTAGAAACAATTTGTACAAGTTAGGCACAAGTAATGACAATTTCTTTTCAGCATAGCAAATGCTTATGTACTTTTTGAAAATAGAAGGAATAAAATGAAATCCTTTTTATCTTGTTTCTTGTCTGAACGTTGAATTAACTTTGTCATTTGAAAGTTAAACAAATACTTCAAATGCTATTGCTGTAATGAACAGGAGACATCCTCTTCAAGTGCACCGTAAACGTAAGAGGGCCTTCTCTTATAAAAAACCTCACGTTAAAGGGTTTGTTCCGAAAGAATTTATGCCGGGAATCAAATGCCTTCAGGAAAAGATACACCTGAAGCCGTATACGAAAGGACACAAAAAGTAAACTTGCGCAAATACTTATCAAAGCCCAAACGAAAAAGGACTGATGTCCAAAGCCAAAAATGCTTTTGGGGAGAATACACCCAAGACTTCACATAATAAGACGCAAAACAAAAAAGCTTGTGCAAAATTCTTAAGTAAAAGGAAGAAAATGCAAAGATTAAAGACTTGCATGAATATTCTAACGAAAGGAGGACTCAAACAATACTTGAGAAAAAGATGTTTTTATTTACAAAAATATGTCAAAACGGCACAGGTACAAGAATTGGAAAAAGAAAAGAAAAGCTAAACTGCAGTATCTCCGGAACCAAGAGGAAGAGAAGTGTCCGCGCCCCAGAAAAAAGTAGACGGACCCACCGATGGCTCAACATTTTCACCAGTTTGGCCTTCAGCATCATCATCCTCCGATTCTTCTTTAGTTCTTGAGAACTTGGAACGGGAACCAGAAGGACCAGGTGCATCAGACCTCGCTGGGAGTCCACTTTTAGCAGCTAACTCAAGCTCACGGGTCTTAGCAATTTTGGCATCAAAATCAATGACACAAGATTTGGCCTCTTCCAAGGTTTTTATCCTCATGCTGTACATAGCATAAGTTTTCTCAACAACGAGGGAAGCCATTCAGCGCTTTAAGTTCTTCTTTGAGTTGGGTTACCTCGGCAAAAAAGTTTTTCCGGGCGGACGTAGCGGATTTGAGACTAACATTAAGGTCACAGACAGTTGAATTAAAAAGCCTATTATGCTCGATAGTTTTCCTGTACTTCTCTTCTAGCTGGGTGTTTTTCGTCCCCGTAGTAGCAAGCTCTTCAATTTTGGAGTTCAAGGCTGCCTCTAAGTTGATCACTCTTTTAGCGGAGGCAGCCTCGCGTTCGGTTACAGCAAGAATGGTGTTATGGACTTCAACCCGTTTGGCCCTCGCTTCGTCAAATCTAACCCTCAGCGGGCTAATTTCTTGACTAAGGGTTACCACATCTTTCTCTCTTTGCCGCAAACGAGCCTCCAATACAACAGCCTCAGCAACTTTGGCTTCCAGTTCCGAAAGGCGAGCGATATGTTGCTCCTGCTCTGCCAAAAGCTGATCCTCTCTTCCTTTTCACGAATCAACCTCTGAAGGCCCTCGGAAGCAAGAAAGTTGGCCTACAAAGTAAGAAGAGCAAAATTCAGTATATGTTCATACCCAAAAATAGAAGGAGTAATAAAGGAAGAAAAAAACATACCGCTATGGCGTTGTGCATGGCATTGTTCAACAAACACTCCCGAGAGTGCCTGAATCTTTTCCCAGTCTTTCTCTGAAGCCAAAGACTTCAGAAAATTAGCAAGCTCCACTGGCTGGGATAGCAAGTTGCATCCGGTAGAGACCGAAAATTTAACATTCCTCCACCTTTGTGGATCTTCAGAAGGGGAAGTATAATTTTGCCCCAAATTCCCATGAACTGGGGACTGTGGAAGAGGAATACCTTCTTCGTGGTCAGGTGCGACCGGTGGGGGTGATGTAGCAATTGCTGGTGGAAGAATGGAGAAGATGGAAGTGATGTAGCAGTTGCTGGTGTTGGTGAAGATGGAGATGAAGCTGATGGAGTAGAAAAGTGAGGAGCAGCTGCATTAAATACAGTGCTGGTTGTTGGATGCTCGCCAACTAAAGACGGTAAGGACACGGTATTCAGCCTTGTAGTACCAGGCATAGCAGTTGGGACCCGAAAACAGGAGTTGGCATTATCTACCAAATCAAACTCTCCCAAAAGTGCCGAGGAATCGTCCTCGATTGGGTGTAACTATCTTAACAGGTCGAGCATCCTGTTGAGATAATGAGGACCGTCATCTTCTATGTAGACAAGCTCCCTCATCACTAGCTTCTTCATCATCGTCGATCGTCACGGTGTCTATGACTAGTCCGGAGGGAGGGCCAGTCACCATCGCTACCGGAGATGACTCGGGGGCATCGGTCCTCGCCCTCTTATTCTTTTTCCCGGCTGCGGAGGAGTGTCTTCTCTTTGGTTGTTTGTCTTTCGGCGGGGACTCCGTAAAGAAACATTTGCTCCTGAAGCAGGCCCAAAGACACCTGTTCGAGTAAGCGCTTCCTGAAGCAGCCTAGCTGTATCAACAAAATCAGCCAAGACATCCTCCTCGGGAACAACAACAGAGCCCACTGGTAGACCTAACTTCATAGACAAGTTAGAAGGGATCAATCAAGTTCTTCACATGAAAAATTGAAACAAGGTGAGTTTGAATTACCATGATTCTTGGCCTTCCACCCGTATTTAGGGGTCAGTTCTTTCCACAAGCGAGTGTCGGGCGTCGTAACGTCCAAAATCTTTTGTACCCACCGATCCAAATCTTAAATCACAGGTGGGATCCATTGAGTTGCTGAAACAGGCGAAGGATAAATGATCAATATGGCTATAGAAAAATATTTAGTAAAAAGTATTAAACAAAAATCTTATGAGTGCGGTTCCAAGCAGCCGGAAAGGAAGGAGCCGTAGCTAGAATGATGTCGTTGGTGGCAGCTGCAACGAACCGTACCATTCACCCACGGTCGTTGCCATCATCCATGCTAGACAACAAAGCATGGTAGCCATGCTTGTAGAGGTTTATCATTCCCCCGCAAAAGATTTTGGGAGAATCGAAATTCATCATATGAGCTAAGGTTAGATCCTCTCCAGTCTCCTGGCACAACCGAAGTCAAGCAACCGTCCTCCACACAGAAGGACTTACTTGTGCCAAACACACTTGGTAGCGGAGGCAAAACTCTACAATCACGAAGTCAAGCTCTCCGCTCAAAGAGAACGCACCCAAAGTAAAAGGATAATGTGTAAAAATATGTAAAACCCTCCTTGGGTAGGGTGACTCGCTCCGATAGATCAAGAGCAATAATATCCAAGTCATGGCAACTGTAGTCTTCCTTCACAGCAGGAATGCTAGAAGGACGTATGGAAGAAGGATACCTACTGACGGCCTATGTACGAGAGTTAGCAGTAGGAAATTTCTCTTCGAAGTCCTTTGCGGTAATAAAAAACTTCTACGGATGATGGAGCCCACTGTTGGAGGAGCAGAGTCTTCGGCCTTGTTCTTGCTTTTTTAAAAACCGGTACGCTTTGAGGAAGAAGCCATTGTATGGAAGACGGAGAAGATTTTTTGTTTGAAGAGAATTAGAGAAAAGATGAAGAGCAAGATGCAAGTTAAATAAGGTAAGCTTGAAAAATTATGAAATATAAGGGAGAAGGTTGATACGTATGAGTAAAAGTTTTGGTGGCTAAATTCATGACCATGATTACCTCGATAATCGGCAAAAGTTGTGCTGAATCATGGAATGATGTGTGTTTGGGACATTAAATGCGGAGAGACGTGCATCTAATCAACCGTCAAGGGTTTGTATAGAGTAAAATATGCTATGACACGTGGCCATTCAAAAAACGGACACGTGGAACCCAAGACGGGGTTAGTAAAGAAACACCATACCTCTGCTCCTGCGTGGTTGCTAGTCAAAGCAGAATATGAAGAGTAATAAATTGGGAAATAATAATGGAAAATTGTTGCTGAACATAAAATTATTTCCCTTGAATGTTGAAATTTGCTTTCTTAGCAGAACTTTTGGACAGATAAGTCTGGACTTGGAAATACAAAGGCTTTATTGCCAACACATCTTTCGTTCTAACATTAAGAAATTTGTGGATTATATATCGACAATATCAGCTATAGTTTGTTTCTCTTTACTAAAAAATAGGTCTTGAAGAGTGTAAGGTCCAACAGAGGAGGATGGTCCATCCCAGAGAGCTTTTGCAAATTGTTCATGTATGCCTTCTGTCGGGTGAAATGAATCAAACCATATGTAGTCTTTGGCATTATCGCAAATCTCATATTCAGTAACCTCTTTGTTCCCACCACATGTATTTTTACCTCTATAAAGCCCTGTTCCACAGCAAGCCTTCACTCCTTCCTTGAAACCTAACAACGCAACAGTAATGGAGATATTAAGAAGAACAAAAAAGCACTAAGCTGTCGCTATGCGCAGGGTTCGGGTAAGGACTGGACCATAAAGGTCTATTGTACACAACCTTATCATGCAAGAGGTTGTTTCCACAGCTCGAACCCGTAACCTACTGCTCGCATGACAACAACTTTACTAGTTACGCGAAGTCTCCCCTTCAAAAGTTAATTAATAGAATGCCAACAATAAGCTAGCTAGTAGGGGAAATGGTATAAAGAGGATACATACCATACTTTGAGGGATTGTTAACTCTATTGAGAAGCCAATCGTAGAAGTTGGAGTTGCAATACTTAAAGCCTTGCAATATTTGTTGAAGACTTTCGAGGACAATTCTGAGAGCATTGTTATGAGCCAATGCAAGATCAGAAGCAGCTTCAAAACAACCTCCTCCTGCTTCTTCGTTATTGCTAGTAGCTCTTGGATTTAGTGCTCTGAGAGCTGGTAAACATCCCAATGGCGACAAGCTTAGGAAACCAAATTTTCGGGCGCCTTTCTCATACAATTCCTTGTCATTGAAATATTGTATATAAGTACAATTTTAACCAACAACATAGAGAAGGAAAAAGGATAATTGCTTGTAGTTTACCTGAATTGCCTGAGTCAAGTTGCCGATGACCATCCCTAAATATTCTTCAGGACCGTGGAGTTGCTGCATCGTTTCATTACCAAAGTAACCCCCCATGTAATCGTTACTTCCGATACTGATGAAGTAAACTGCTTCCGATATGACTTCCTCTGCTTTGGCTGCTCCCAACTTTTCTGTTAGTGATTTCCGCATTTGTTCAAAGTACTTTAATTGTCTCTCCAGATCAATAACCTGATATTTTATCAGGTATAATTACCAGTGTAGATCTCACTTATATATAACATATGTAGAAAAGGATTTGAGACAATATATATGTATGCATATCTATAATAAGAAAGTAGTAAGTTTACTCTTAATAAATGTAGATGAAAATGCTGATGCCCATACCAAACCAGAATGAGTGGTAGAAAGAACTCCAGCTCCTCCAGAAGCAAAGTTAACTCCATTGCTGAAATCAGCAATATGTGGTTGCAGGTAAGGAGGAATTAGTGGCAACTTTGCATATTCAGCTGCATCACCATCATTCATTTTCACAAATTATATGTAGATCACATAATTGATTAATAACCTCCTTTAGATCAGTCAAAACAAATCTCAAGTTCAAACAGGATTGATGTCATCACAGGCGGACCCAGGATTTGAAGGCGGTTGGGGCACATGAGCAAACTAACTCATGGGACTTTTGATCTTAAGAGTTCCAAATAAAATATATGATCATTTTTAACACACACATATATATTAAAATTTTTGCCAAAGTTAACGGGGTTCGGTGATCCCTCTTCTTAAAGCATAGGTCCGCCTCAAGATGTCATTGTTAGGTGTGAAGTCTGATTAATATGTGATGTACTGTAATATATTAATGTTCACGTGGATTAACCTAACTTGATTATTAATATATACCTCACCACCGTGGAAGTTTACCCAAGGGGGTGTTACCACGAATTCAGTTTTTCACTTGTTACTCTCTCTCTCTACTTCAACTTTACTCACTTCAAGATTTCTTCATCTTCTTCATCAGATCATAGTGTTTGAATGAATCGATGCTAACAGTCATGTCATTGCAAATTAAATAAAAGGAAAAAGTCACTTTTTCTTGAAATTGGAGAAGAATAATAGTGGATCAGCTCACCTATGAAATCAACGATGATACGACCATCGGAGAAGCGACCAGTGGGTTCCTGGAAAAAACCATTCTGGGCATATGGTTCATAATTGGCTCTGTTTTCAGGGATGGTCTCAATATAGTTGTTGTTCCCTGCATCCACTGTGGAGTCTCCAAAGATGAACAAGCCACTTGCTGCTGCTGCCGCCGCCTTTGTGGAAACAAATAGAGGCAGCAGAAGAAGAGTCATCATCACAAAGAAATATGAACCACTTAAGTCAACTTTCCTCATTGTCATTGCAAAACTAAAAGAAAAAACTGAAAGACTAAGGATAATTGATCTTTGTTTGTTAGTATTTATAGTAGACTAATTATCAACAGTGTTTCTTTTGTTCGTCAATCACAAGCAATAGGTTAATCCCCCAACTTTGAGATTATCAATATTTGAGAGTGCAGACAAATTAACCATTGACAGAGAAAGAGAAAGGTGTTAAGTGTGTAACCTGATTAATATGTGATGTACTGTTATATATATTAATGTTCACGTTAGACTGTACTGTTCATTCTCCAAATTTCTTGTTCTCTGTAATTGTAAACACCCAACATCATTAATATGTATACACCCCAATGCCGTGAAAGTTTACCCACCCACGGGGAGTTATCACTCACTCACTCTCACCCACTCTCTCTCCTCTCACATGCTTTCTCTCTCTACTCTAATTTTTGCCTCTTCTGGATTTTCTTCTTCTTCTTCATCAGTTCAACTGTGTTTAAGTGAATCGATCCTAACAATAATTACTATATTATAAGTAACAATGCACTGATTGTGTTATTGGGCATTTGTCATCACCTAGTACATAGAATATTGCCGTTTTTCTTTTCCACTAAAAATGCCTCTCCAACTAATTAAAAGTTGGAGACTTTGTAGGTAACTTGCTAAAAAGCTAGACCCACCTACTATGAGGAGCCGTACAATTCTCACTTTCAAGAAGAATGAATCCACTGCTCCTCTTCTCTCTCTCCTGCCATTTCCACTTATAACTCTAACCTCCAACTGCTACTTGATTTTAAAAGAAAAAGAGCACGAGACTGGTTTAGGGGTTGGGGAATGGGGTGTAGGCTGACATCTGATGATGCTGGTTAACCTTTACGCTTAAGCCTTCACGAGAAGTCAAGCTAAAGAGTTTCATGATGCATATTTGACGGTGAGGAAGAGCCAAGCGTTTGGCGTGTGATGCTTATTACTACGTTGAGATTATTGTGTAGTTATAGAAGACATTAATTGTTGTTTGTTTTGGAGTCCTGCGTGACTACTTCTTAAACTTAGCCAAATTGTGGCCTTTTTGTTAATTAGTTATTTCCTAATTGATTTAGGTTAACTAGTTATTCTTTTCCTAGTTGATTTAGGTAAATATTCATTCTATATAAGTCTAAACACTTTATTATTTTGACACCTTTTTGACATTATTTTCAATCAAAAAACGGCAGCACATTACTCCCAAAATCGTGTGAATTAACTTGTCCAATTTTGGTGTGATTCAAAATTGAATTTGTTCCTTTGTTTGATCGAACAATTTGCAAGATCATCGTTATCTTAAGGGTCGTTCGTATAGCATAGGTACTCCTTGATTTTATCAAGAAGGTAAGTAGACTGGTTCCTACTTGTTGTCTTGATAATTCATAGAGTGTCTTGCTTCTATCTTTTGTTTTCTTGTTTCCGCGCTTAATATTGCATTATCTAACCAGTATATTAGCACACAAAAAGTGAATATATGGAGGGGACATAATACCTGACCTCGTCGACAAACTAATTAAGGTAGAATTGTACATACACAATTTTTAAAGAGATGGTGCTGTTGAAAATATCGGTGGGTGACATATTTGGTTGAGATTTTTTCCCTATAAAAGGAGGCCTAATGTTTAAGATTTAAATGCACCTCTCATTTGACTTCTTATCTTCTTAAGGCATTTGTATCTTAAGAGTAGAATAAAATATTGATTGTGTCCGAGAAAGTAGGCAAAATTGGCCGAACCTCGTAAATTCTTGTGTTCCTTTTATTGTTGCTTTATTGTCTTATTTATTATTTAGTGGTTGTCATAATTTTTTGGTATAATAGTTGTGACTTATTCACACTATATACATTTGGCTTCCGTAACATGTTCAAACATCTGTAGAGTGTGGATATACAATTGTATGTATATTTAGTCTAATTACATCTTTCTAAATTAGTTTACTATAACTAACTTCCATTGTGATGTACAGCTCATGGCATACAAAAAAAAAAAAAAAGAATTTTGATTTGCATAGTCAGGAAATTACGCATTTGTCTGCTATCAAGATCATTTGTGCCTTTGTTTTGCTAGCGAGATGCTCAAATTCATCATACCAAAATCTGTCATGCAACCTTCAATCCAAATTAGCTTCTCTGAAGCAATGTTGAAGCTGCACATATTCCAAAACCTTCAGCTTACCAATGCTTTCAATTACTGAGATAAGATTACAAATGGCGGGGCATGGATCCAATTAGCTTTAGATTCAGCACTATTGTTAGTTCCTTCACTGAAAAGTGATGCAAAATCTGCTATTAATTCCAGTGTATGATCTAATGATACCAGTATTAATTCCTCCACGTAGTCCTGAGTTGCTGTTTGAGCTCCCATTTGTGTTGATATTGAATAGAGTCTTTGGAGGACGCGTCCAATGTACTTTAGGCACCATCAGTTTGCATTTTGCTTACTCAACAAACAGGATCGCACAAATTGTTTCATGAATGGATCAACCAGCTGAAACTTCTAGGGTTAGAGATCGAAACTGGACCTGAGAGAGACTAGACTTCTAGTAAGAGTAGGTGCGCCTTAAGTTGAGGAGAGCTGTTCACAAGCAGTGGTTATGAGCTCTTTCTTGTTCCGGTTCAGAAGAGGCTGCCGATCTGCTGCCTTAACTTTAGAAAGATCGTTTTTGTTGCGAGGTTCATCCCTCAGCATGGAGATCTTTCTGGAAATAAAAACTTGTTTTGTTGAGGCAATTTCCCTCGTCGCTTACCCGCAGTTCTCTTGGTATACCCACCTGTGTGCCTCCTAATTCCGTGAAGTCCTTGGAGCATGTGCGATTTAGAATACTTTCATGGAAAATCTGCTGTACCATTGTAAGATTAGATGGCATCTCCTGACTGAATCTGCTACTGCATCTAGCTTTCCTTGTGCCAACACATCATGCCGCATTAGAAATACAGTCCACTCAAAATGTTTCAAGTATGTAACTTAAAGCACAGTGCTGTTACGGTTCACTTACCAAAGAGTACTAGACAAGAGATCTACTCACAATGTATAGAATGAATATTATGATACATATAAACTCATTTCTCCTTCTAGCTAATTTAACAAAGAGAATTAGCTTAGATGGAGGATAATATAGCAAATTTTCCACAGAGCTCGGTGAACTATTCCTCATCCTCAAAATTCGATCAAGTAGAGCTGTTTGTCACGTCCTTAGTCGTTAACTAAGTACACGTGCAGCACTTGACAATTGCTCACGATCTTGCACAACTTGCTCACGTTCTTGCTATGCCAAGTCAGCCTTACTACACTTAAGATCGCTAAGAGAATGGTAGAAAGAACACAAGAGAATTATTAAAGGAAGCTTTGTATTAGAGAGAACTTAAATTGTTTGCTTGGTGAATTACAAATGGATGGCCCCCTTTATATATTAGTCTCCTAGGGATTAGAGTGTAAATATTAATTGTTACACAAGTCCTTAATATTTATAAGATAAGAGTTTTTTCTAGAATTCTCTACAAGCCTAGAAGATTACAAAGACTTTCCGAGCAAATTCATAGGGATTTAGGGTCTTCCAAAGGAAATATCCATGTTTTTCTAGAAACTTACACATGGCTTTACTATATGCCAAATGGCACCTATGTGAGATGTTGACATGGCAGGTCTATCACATATTGCTCTGGCAGTAAAAGAATACAGAGATATCAGTAAGAGGCAACACCCTTAAAAACTTCCCATAGGAGGCAACACCCTTAAAAACTTCCCATCCTATGCAGCCTCATTTTTGTTGTAGAGTTGAAAATTCCAGTTGTTGTACATAGTGTAGAAATAAGACCAGAGAACCTGTCGAAAGATTTATTTTTTTAAAAATAAATACAAACACAAAAAATAGGATAAGCGCAGATGAAAGGGTGAGGTTGTAAAGGCATAATCTCAAAGGTCATTTGAAATAACTAATTTAGTACTTGACTTTTATGAAATTGATTATTTCTTATCATATGGAATACATTTGCTATAAGCTTATTTCTACTTATATACTATTTAAATGAAAAAATGTAACAGCCCAGGCCACCGTGTGTAGAAATTGTCCGCTTTGGAGCCTCGCCCCTCACGGTTTTAAAACGCGTCTACACAGGGAAGGTATCCAAGCCCTTATAAGGCACTCTTCGTTCACCTTCCCAACCGATGTGGGATTTGCCTTACCAGTGTGGGATTTGCCTAAGGCAAGTCCTTACACTCACCCCCCCTTGGGACCCAGCGTCCTCGCTGAGGTTTGCCCCACCACTGGGTTTGCCCCACCACCGGCCCGGCACCGGCTCTGATACCAACTGTAACAGCCCAGGCCACCGTGTGTAGAAATTGTCCGCTTTGGAACCTCGCCCCTCACGGTTTTAAAACGCATCTACACAGGGAAGGTATCCAAGCCCTTATAAGGCACTCTTCGTTCACCTTCCCAACCGATGTGGGATTTGCCTTACCAGTGTGGGATTTGCCTAAGGCAAGTCCTTACAAAAAAATACCTAAATAAAGCAGAGTGGATACCACTCCCGACAAATTTGGGATTGAGGCATAGTTGATTGATATTGAAATTGAGCGTCAGGCTACACAACATTGGTTGATGTGTGAGAGAAGGTTCTCAATCAGGCCATATTGGTACATCAAGCCAAGATACAGGTCAGGTAGTTTCCATGCTCATTGATTAGCACTGAAAAGAAAGAACTAGAAGTGCCATCAGAGCTTCTTTCATGTTACCTCCATAAATGTTTTTTTAAAAATCCTAAGGAAGAATCTCAAACTCAAGGGCAATAAAGAACAAGAACCTAGAAGACATGAACAAGGGAGCAATATGTTAGGATCGGAAATCTAGATAGTGCGGAATTTAGCCAAACAACGTTACAATGACAATAACAAAAACAATGCGAGTTGATAATAACGGTAATTAAAGCATATAAAGAAGACACAAATTTAACGTGGCTCGGTCAAGGTGACCTACGTCCACAAGGAGAGGAGCAATTTTACTATGCCAATAAGAGTACAAAAGAGAGTACAAAATTAGAGTAAATACTCTAATTTATCCCAAATACCCTTAGAGAATAACTTCACAAGATCACTCCAAAGAAAGGGTTCACACAAGTGTTTCCCAACACTCAACTCTCATACAAAACACTCTTAAGAAAGGAGGAAAGGAAGAAACAAGAAATGAAGACTCAAGTCTTGTTGGTGTGTTTAAAATGAACTAATGGCATTTCCTTTTATAAGCAAAAAAGCCTTGGCCTCTTAGTTGTAAAAGAAAAGATACAACTTGTGCTAATGATATCCATCACACAATGCAATATTTTTGGATCCCAAAGAATATTGCCAACAAAGTCTACGCTTTGTAAAGATGATTATGCTTATGTGAGATGGACTCCATTGCCAAAATATTGGCCATATTACACAATAGATATATGGACATAAACAAAGTTACAGATAGGGCAATCTGACAAAAAAATAAACTTTCATCATTGATTAAAACAATAATTATTCACGGATTCTTTTTTAATTTTTTGTTTTTTGGTTTCTGCAAATAGATTTTCAAACTTGTGGTACTGGAAAGTGAAACAATGGAGATTTCCTTGAATTAAAATAAACTAATAAGATCAAAGAAAAAGTCAATAGGACCTATTAATAAACAAAAAAGAGCAATTAAATAAAAAGAAAGAAGAAACAAAGGATCCACCTGTAATTGTCTTAAATGCACCAAACAATAGTTTTTAAAAAGTGAGCTAGGCTAGATTCAAACCCGCACCATTTGGGTGAAAGTGGTAGTGTCTTGCCAGTGACATCTTGAGCCTTTTTGTTACTGAGGGTGCCACTTAAAGTATTTGTATACATTCTTTCTGTATATACATGTATGTATACATACTATTGCATAGTTTTTGCCTAAGCTTGCGGGTGGCGTACCAGATGTAGAAATAGAAACAGCTTCTGAAATGAAGGGGACTAAACAAGAACAAGAGGGATCCACTGAAGAAAATCCTTATCCTTCTCCTTCCCTTTTTTCGGCTGTGGGTCTATGTCTTCATCCCGGATTCTTCATGATAGATTCCATTTTCCTCCTAAAAACAACTTCTTTTCTGTCAGTCACCTTGCAGCTAACTATCTTCGTCTCATCTTTTCTTCTTCTAAGTGTCTTATCCACGATCAGCGCACGCGAAGGAGGATGGGAGGTAATTCATTCTACATTGGGTGGCTTGCTAAAGCCTTGTGTTCCTTTCAGTGACCTAGAGTCTTCGTTTGGGAAGTCTCCCTCTATGAACGTAGTAGGAGCAGAGTGGAATCACCCCATCCCTTATACGTAGATCCGCCCCTGGCACAGCATGAGAGTTTCCTCACGTACATTTAATTATCACATGGTTAAAGTTTTTTTCCATATTTTCACAGTTTTATATTTTTTCTTTTCGTTTCTTTGTTTTCTCAAACCTGGCATTTCAATTAATAAAAGAATTTTGATGCAATTGTTGTCTTATAAATATTGTTTTAGAGTCATTTTGATAAATAGGCATACTTCTTATCTTAAATTTGGACAAGAATATTTTAAAGATGTTCAATAATTTTGGTGCTACTCGGTCTAACTGTATGGATATCCATTTTGTCAAAATCCTTCACCTATGAATTGGTGATAATAATGGTTTTCGTGAATTCAAAGAGCTAGAGAATTTTTTATCGATGAACTGCAGAAATATTTTGCAAAAAATAGTAGCTACGTAAGAACATAGCTACTATTTATTTGTCTCAATATATAGGATTTGTAAGGTAAGGTTTAGCTCGATATGTGTTTGCTTATAGGAGCATATAGGCGACACTACTCGAGTTTTTATCCCCCTTACCTGTACTTTTCCTTTCCAGTTCGCTTTTATTATTAATAAAATCTTATAATTTACAAAAAAAACAAAAAAACGTAGGAATAAGATTTGGGTTTTACTTTGAATGGTTTAAAATTCATACTGTTGATAGTGATTTGGATCAATTACGACATATGTATTAACTTTACTTTTGCGTGTATATTGGTACCACATTTGGGGAAAGTTAACTAATAAAATATCAATTCAATATGTTTAAAATATTAATAACATAATACGAGTAGGTCATTCTTATACGTACACTCTAATATTAACATAGTGTAGATTGTTACAAAAAGATTAAAGAACCTTCAAACTAATTAAATCATATAAAACTGCACATGATTGTTGCAAAAGATTAATTAACAAATTAAAAGAAATTTCCAACTAAATATGTAAAACAATTTTAGTAAAACGCATCACCAAATGATAAGCTTATCGCACAGGGAGGATAATATTTCAAACCATTATGTATTTTTTTTGTATAGTTGACCTAAATTCATTTCACATTGTTTTTGTATATATGATTGTTTATCGATCTTATAAGATAGACAATCATTACATCATCATAGGTCTAACTCACCATAGCTATTTAGGCATACCTGGTTGTCAAGTTTGGATGATCAACGACGTACATCTTTTTTATAAGGAGGTAAGGTTTATGTCCCCCTTCATCTTTGTACTCTATTTTATATATATGAAAACTAACATTAGACATCTGCCTAGTGGATTATTTAAAAAAAATGAAAAGCTTATGTCACAATAAATTATTTTCTCTAGTTGTTAAATGTTCAATGTCTTCAAACTTGTACGGGGATTTGCTCTGGAGCAAAGGAACCAATTGCTTCAAGGAAATAGAACAGGGAAAAAAAATTACAAGGAATCCAAAAAAAGTGAAAAGTTGGATTTATGTCCAACGGATTACACCTAGCAAGAAAAAGTTTTTTGTTTTAGTTCGACCTGTCGTCACATATGAAATAATGGACGGTATAAATTTAGCAACTCTTTTTTCACCGGATCCATTGAAATTGCAGGAAAAGGATAATACGCTAGTTCTACTGTGCTTTCCTTCCTTGGCCTAAGAAAGAAGGCTAGTCACTTCCCTTATTCATAGGGGCAGCCCTTTTTCTATCGAGTAGTCACTCTTGGCCTCTTTCTGTCCTGATTCGAAAATGAACCCGATGGTCAATTTTTCCCTGACTTGCATCTTCGAATTGTCAATTATACTGTGCTATATTACTTTAGCCTGTGTTAGTTTTAAGGGTGGATATTAATTTCCCTATGCATTAGGCCCCTATGAGTCTATCTTTTGCTGTTCTTTTGTGATAAAACCTTCTGCAAATTTTCAAACTGCAAAATGCACAAGATAGACTAGACCAAACAAGGATTTAACATTTGTTGTATACAGGGGCGGATCTACATGTAGTGTTTCGGGTACTCAAGCACCCATTAATCTTGCCGCGAATCGTATATGCTTATATAGAAACTTCTTATAAATTCTATATATTAATTCAGTAGCACACATTACTCAAAAAATGTAGGTGGGTGCTTTGGTTCGAAGCGTGATTTGAAGTGTATGTTTGTGCAAGCATGCAGTTTCGATTACCCTAGACTTTTAAAGACTTCACATCCTCTTTTTTTTTTTTTTCCTTGGCAAATTATAATATTTTATAAATAAAGAAAACGGTCCACAAAAAAGACAAGTACAAGTAAGAGGGACAATAGCTCGAGTAGTGTCGCCTACTCTTTTTCACATCCTCTTTTTCTACCACTAAGAAAATTTTTTTTGTATTTTCTTTATAGGCTTTCCTACTACTTTGCTGACTTTTACTTTTACTTGGTTTTAACTTAAAGCTTCTTATTTTTCTTTCTCGTTCTCACTAATTTTTTATTCATCTTCTCCAATACAGATTTTCGTCTTCTTCGTTTGTTCTTTTTTTAATACTTTCTTTGTTCACTTTTTTCATTTAGTTTTATCTTCTTCTTTCTATGTTTCTTGTTAGCAACTTGGAGGTCAGCACCTGCTACCATAAAATTCTGGATCCGCTACTCAGGGACGGATCTACATGATCCGCACCGGGTGCTGAAGCACCCATTAATCCCGACACAAACTTTGTATAATGATATAAAAAATACAGGAAATACTGATATAAATAACTAGCTAGCACCCATTAAACAAAAAGTCTTCTGGGTGTTTTTGGTTAAGAGTTGAGAATAGAGTACACAAATATAAAGTGGTTAATGGATCGAATCTTGCATGAAGCAATTCTTTTATATGGCTAGAAAGTGAGCACCCACGACCTTAAAATCCTGGATCCGACAGTTGTCAGTGGGCAGCTGGCAGCATCCAGGAAGGCTGACACATGTTAGGCACGCCCCTCCCCCTTGTAAACTGCCTCTGGGCAAACTGTATATTTATACTTGTATAGTGTAAGGGCATTGGCAACTCTTTGTAAGCCAGTTTTGTAGGCCTCCAAATGTGATTCCTTTGGATTATATCTGAGAGATAGTAATAAAAGGTTGGGACTTTCCCGTAACATTGTGTGTGCTTTCTATCTTGCTTGATCCAATCCTGTTCATACTGTCAAAGTGTGTTGCACCTGAGTAAGTAGGTGTACATGTTGAAGGCTGAAGTTAGCGTGCGACGCTGACTGCCGTGCGGTGGTTTGCGATTTTTGTAGAAGCATAAAATCACCCCGTAACAACTGCGTTGCATACCACTCGTAAATCAGTTGGTATTAGGTGGGTTGTTATAAACCATGGGACCTCTCATGTAATGTTCATTTTTACTTTTTGACTCATTACACTTAAGACTATGTCTTCTTCTCAACTGCTCTCTCTTTTTCCCTCTTACTAGCAGCGAACAATTTCTCTATTTAAGGTCTCAACTTTCACTATCACCTTATTAACTTAACAACCATATATAACTTGCCATAGAATAAAATGGCTTCCTTCTACTCAGCTTCTTTCTGCATAATGTTACTGAGTTTTTCAGTAACATTTGCAAGTGGAAATAGTGTTCCCACAAAGTCCAAAGAAACATGCATTAATGATGCAACCATTGTGTTAAGTTTTGGTTTGTACCAAAACAGCTGCCCAGAAACTGAAGCTGTCATATATTCATGGGTGGAAAGAGCAGTGTCTCAAGACCCTAGAATGGCTGCTTCTTTGCTTCGTCTTCATTTCCACGACTGCTTTGTTAATGCAAGTCCACTTTTTCTTTTTTCTTTTTATTTTGAATAGTATATTTTGTTGGAATTTATTAAGAGATGCATAGTCATACATGGTCTTAATATAAAATAGAGTGAAAGGGAAATGGAAGAAATAATTTTGGAGGGAAATGAAAATTTCAAATTCATTAAAGTTTGAAAAAATTCATTGTCCCACATTGGATGGGGAAACTTCTTTTTGTGTGTTTATATAGTGAAACACATTATATGATTCTCAAAAGGTTGAGAAAAAGAAAGACCCCTCGCGTTGTCGTCGTCGCTCGGCTTCGGCTTCCCAACAGTCATCTTCCTTCCTAAACAATATGACTGTTGGAAAACACACTAACAGGGGTCTATAAATATCATCTTCTGTGACTCATTTCGTTACAGATTTTCCACAGATTATAGGACAGAAAAAATCCTCTTTCTTTTTATTATATTCCAATTTTCCCGCTACTGTTTACCGCCGTACAAACAGTGAGTATTTTTTTTCCTACTGTGATTTGCAAACGTCACTTTGAGTTCGTTGGAGTTCTGTGATTTGTTTTGCCGCTATCACAGAAACGATTTCCGTTTTATCCTGGGAGGAAGTAACCCATAATCCTTGGCAACTGTGCAAGGGTTATAATTCCTCAAGGAAACACGAGTAATTTGTAGGTTCGGAAAGTTTTCTACTTCATCTATTTTTCTTGTTTCAGAAACTATAAAGAAGAACACTGTAATTTATTGATAACATATTTTATGTTAAATAATACTCCATATGTAAAAGTATTTCAGGGATGTGATGCATCAGTGCTGCTGGATGATACCCCTAATTTTACTGGAGAGAAAACAGCTGCCCCAAACTTGAACTCATTGAGGGGTTTTGAAGTGATTGATTCCATCAAAGCTGATTTAGAATTGGCTTGTCCCCAGACTGTATCTTGTGCTGATATTCTTGCTATTGCTGCTAGAGATTCTGTTGTTCTGGTATTATATTATTCCTTATACTACTAACAAATAAGTAATTCAGAAGTTTTTCAAGAATTAATGCATGCAACTCCAATATAATTATTGCAGTCAGGAGGTTGGGGATGGGAAGTGCAAATGGGAAGAAAGGATAGCTTAACAGCTAGCAGAAAAGCAGCAAATAACAACATTCCTGGACCAAACTCTAATGTTGCCACCCTTGTTTCCAACTTTCAAAACCTTGGTTTTTCTCTTCAAGATATGGTCACTCTCTCTGGTAAACTTAATTTGAAGGGCTAGATGATATTATATTGATTTAACATATCTGTTGAAAATGTCAAAAGAGTCACATCTGGGTTACATATTTGGTTGTGATTTTTTTCCCTATAGAAAAAGGCCTAATGTTTAGGATTTAAATACACCTCTCATTTGACTTCATATCTTCTTAAGGCATTTGTATCTTCTCTCTTTAGTATTATTTCACTTGTATTTTTGGAGTGGAATAAAATATTGATTGTGTCTGAGTAAGTAGGCAAAATTGGCCGAACCTCGTAAATTCTGGTGTTCCTTTTATTGTTGCTTTATTGTCTTATTTATTATTTGGTGGCTGTCATAAGGAGAGTATAGTAGTTGTGACTCATTCACACTATATACATTTGACTTCCGTAACAATATCATGATCTAAAAAAAAAATTAAGACTAATTAATGTTTATTATACTGAAGGTGCACATACAATTGGAAGGGCTAGATGTTCAACATTTAGTTCCAGGCTAAATGGGGGTAGCAATTCAGACATGAACTTGGATTTCTTGCAGTCACTGCAACAACTGTGCTCAGTTTCTGATAGAAACACAACACTAGCAAATCTTGATGACATGACACCATCAACGTTCGACAATCAGTACTACGTTAACCTTCTCTCGGGAAAAGGGTTGCTTGTTTCAGACCAGGTCTTAGCAACTGGGGATGACAATACTAGAAATATAGTGCAAACTTATGTGGATGATCCATCTGCTTTTCTTGAGGATTTTAAAAACTCCATGCTCAAAATGGGAAGCTTGGCACCACAACCTGGAACAACCGGTGAAATCCGTGTTAATTGTAGGGCTGCTAATCAATTTTATTCTTAAGACTCCATGAAAATCATTACTATTATTTGATTATGAACTAAATTTCGACAACGCTTATAAAAATTTCTGTGTACTTCGTGGATGGTGTTAGGATCGATTCACTCAAACACTCTAAACTGACGAAGAAGATGAAGAAATTTGGAAAAGAGAAAAAATTGAGGTAGAGAGAGAAAATTAATAAGAGGCTGATTTCGTGGTAACACCCCGTTAGGGTAAACTTCCACGAGGGCTGGATATATATATTAATAATTAAGGGTATTTACAATTACAGAGAATAAACAGTACAGCCTAAAAAAGTGGGTCGGGGCGTTGCCTCGAACCCCGCCTTTCGGGTGGGGGCTCCCGCCCCCCACATCTCCCGACAACCTCAGCGCGGAGGTTGATCCGCGTGAACATTAATATATAACAGTACATCACATATTAATCAGGCTCCATACATCAGTTTGTTGTACAAAGCCATACCGGCTCATCCTCCAAGATAGGAGTCGGATATTTTCTCAATGCAATGATTTAACACAGCCCAAAGAGGAAAGCAATCTTCACAGCCCATTCACAGCATTCTTTTTTTTTTTTTTAATCAAAGGAGAAACCACGAGCATAACAGAGAGGGCAACGTCCACCCTTCACAAAATCCGAATTTCCCCGATGCATCATTCTTTTTACTTTGTAGGCTAAGCTCAGCTGATACTGAACAAAAAATGGTGATACATTAGGACTGCAATATGATTTATAACTTGTAGCAGAAAGTCGCGAACGCAAATCTAGCCACCACTTTCTTTATTTAAAGAAAAAGAAAGAGGGTGCAGGTCAAATCCGCATCTTTGCGCCCTTTACTTACTTAAAGGGATGGTGCGTCCGATACATGATTGGTTAATGACGATTCTCAACAGCATCTGTAAGATCTCGAGGCTTACTAGACTGAATTCGGTGAACGCGACTTATAAATCATAATGAATGATGGTTTATACCCGCAAGCACCGAATGCAACTTATAAATCACAATCACTAAATGAGACTTAAAAACTTATATCTCTAAAGTTGGAAAAAGATATTAACTTGGGAATTTTGCTGAATATTTTTCCTTCGGGTGAGAGATTTTTATTTTCCTTGGTTAAAAACGAAGTCTGTTTCTTTTTTCTAATTTCTTTTGATATTTTCTATGCTCTTAATTTGGTGTCAAATTCGGCATTTCTTTTTGATTTTATTTTCGGGATTCTGAATAACTCTACTCGAGAATGTTAAAAGAGGAGTAATTTTAGTTCTACGCAAGAAAGATTCTACTGACTATTATTAGGTATGTCGTTTCTTATAAATTCCATGGATGCAATTTCAATCAATAAATGGGACTTGTAAATCCGTATATACGACTTAAAATACAATCCGCATATACGACATAAATTGCAATCCGCAATGTGAAAAGTTCATCTAACATTCCAGACAGTGTCCAGAATCTGATGAATATCATGAATCAATGTAGTAAGATTTAAAACAGATGCAAAAATAAATCTAACAGTTATAACTTCTTAACATCTTGTGAGTAGATAATAACACTTTGACACTTAGAACTAAACTTTTCAATTAATATCTAACAATATAGACAAAACATTCAATTCATAAGGGGAAAAATAATTTTATTAATAATCAAACTGAACAATTTTCTAATATCGTCATCTCTACAAACATTCCAGCTAACAACATAGATGAAATAACACTTGCTCCATTGTCACCTTCAATCCTTACGCCACTTTCATCAACAAACGAACTTGAAGATGGTTCTTCACTGTCAGCATTTTCTTCTTGGAATTCATTGAATGCTGCAATGGCTTCATCATAAGATTTATAAGACTTGAAGATGCTTCCTTTGAAACCTATAACCATAGGAGCACACTACACCAAGAGTTGTATAATCCAGGCCTTTTACCGCGAAATGCCACATACACCTTTGATGCTGATATATTATCAGCTTGTCAACTTTTTCTGAACTCATTGAATGTTGTTATGGCTTCATCATACGATTTGAAAGCCTTGAAGATGCTACCCTTGACACCAGTATCCATATGAGCATGCTGATGCCAAGAGTTGTATAATCCAGGCCTCTTACCACAAATGCAATATAGACTTTTGAAGCATTATTCCTCTTTCTGTCCCTCATGCCTTAATCTGACCCTTAACTCTAAAAGAAAGATAAGAGATGAAGAAGGAGAAAATAAAAATAGAAAAATGGGAGCTGAAAAAGCTTCTTAGGTGAAACACTATATATTTAAGAGTTTAGGGTTAGAAAGTGACCAATGCAAGATGCTTATAGTAGTTTAATTTCATAAGTATTTCCTCTAGTATAATATGTGTATATTTTAATGTATTTCGTTAGGTATGATATGTGTATATGTGCATTGAGTCTTTATGCAAAATGATGTAGCCGTGCATGTGCATATGCGAAAAAAGCTTTGGGAAGATAATATAATTAAAATAATGAGATAGAGTTGTTTGAAAATATTGAATTAAAATAAAAATATGTTAAATAGTAGAGATTGAAAACAAAAGGGCACAATCATCAATTATGCCCTCAAAAGCCGTGCGAAGTTACCATAATGCCCTCATTATGGACATTTAGATCATTATTAATGTGGCCAAGTATATTTTCCGTTGGCAAAAACCTTATTTACAGAGAAAAGAGCATAAACTCAATATTAGTGTTTATTCATGTGGAAATAAAAAGAATGTGAAGCAAATGACGTTTGGCATTAATTCTTGTAATTTTTTACCAGTGAATCCTAATCGACGTTTGGCATTAATTCTTTTTTTTTTCCCCGCTAATTAAAAAATTTGTATTTCATATTTATGAGTTTTCTTTCTCAAATATATGATTATTAGTAATTTAAACGTTTTGTTTTTGTTATATATTTTAAAGATGAAACTTATATAATTTTAATTTTATTTGAGTATCTATTTATTATTTTTAATACTCCTTTGGGTCTTTCTTAAGTAGATGAAACTTTAATAAACATCTTTGGTAGTATAAAATTAATATTATGTAGAAGTATATGCCCTAAATAGACTTAATATGTAAATTAACAAATGAATTAACGCAAATGGATGCTGCTTTTAAGCACCATCTTTCGAATAAGAAAGAGGAGTTGAATCTAAATTCTTTCTATTACTCATTCCGTTCACTTTCAGTTGTCGAGTATTCTAAAAATAAATCTTCATTTTTATTTGTCATTTTTTGCATATCAAAAGAAAAATAATTTATATTTCTTGCTTTGCCCTTAGCATTAATTACTCATTCCAAATCATATTCCAAATCCATTAAGGCTATACACTAGTTAATATGAGTATCATGGTAAATTATACAATTTATTTATTTTTTCTTAAGGGTGTGCAAAGTCAATAGTTGACTAGTAAAAGTGAACGGAGAGAGCAATTGTCTTTTTAATATTATTCCTCCGTTTACTTTTAGTTGTCAAGTATTCATAAAATAAATTTTTATTTTTATTTGTCACTTTTCGCATGTCAAGAGTCATGTTTTGGTTTTAGCATTAATTACTTATTTCAAATCCATTAAGACTATACAGCAATTAATATAGGTATCATAGTAAATTGTGCACTTTATTTATTACTCCCTCCGTTCACTTTTGCTTGTCCACTATTCCAAAAATAAATTTTCTCTTTTACTTGTCCACTTTCGCATATTAAGAAAAAAATAATTTATTTTTCCTGTTTTACCATTATCATTTATGGCTCATTCCAAATCATTTTCAAATTCGTTAAGACTATGCACCAATTAATATGGGTATCATGGTATTATGCACTTTATTTATTATTTCTTAAGGGATGTGCAAAGTCAATAGTGGACAAGTAAAAGTAAACAGAAGGAATATTTCTTAATGGGGGTACAAAGTCAATAGTGGACAAGTAAAAGCAAATAGAGTACATTATTACCATGGCTTTTACAATAGCAAGAAGCACAACCAAAATTACTAATTTTAGCTTTAGCATGACTTATACTATGACCATTTTAGATTATGTGATCTACAGTTACATGTACCATTCTCGTTGACCCAAAGATATATAATGATCTGTTTACCAATTTTAACCCAAATCATGATTAATTCATTAACCTAAGTTTCAAACATGTTCTCCAACGCTACAATTCCTTTAGCCTATTTACCCAAAAAGTGTACGAACTCTATGTTAAACCACGCTTTCTCCCTTAAACATATTGCGCATAAACACATAATATGCGAGATACAAAAGTTGATGCTAATATGACGGAAACTAAAACCAACAAAACTAGTTGCTAATGGCTGAAGCCAACTTAATTAAAACAAAAGGCAGCTTGTTTTAGCCACAGCGACTCCTGGACTTCTATTCAACCACAGCAAAAGCCTAATATTGGCAGGATCATTTTGCCTTGTAGTGACCCTACAAGATGCGTAAGAACAAAAAGAGATAAAGATTAGTACTTTTGTGCATCATAGATGACAAGATTTAAGAAGTTGGAAATAATAGGGACATCCATTGACAAGAGTAGCATATTAGGGCGACTAATAAAACTGAATAATCAAATAAAATGCACTGTTCAAAGTCGCGCCAGTGTCTTGTAATTGAATTGTCCTTAAATTATCTGTTGACTTACCGACTGATATCTCCGCAGTGCAACAAGTTTGCAGAAGACTAGACATATATATAAATAGATCTCACTATATATGGCATCAAGTTGCAGCCCTTGAAGGAGTACATCTCAATTCTCTTCATTAGCTAGGATACAAGCCTGCAGTAATACGCGCACCATCAAGTCCTACTATGATATTAAATTCAGCATACACTCCAGTCTAAAGAAAAAGAAAGAAAAGAAATAAGAAATCTAATTAAGTTACCTCGGGAAATTACTTACCAAACTGCAAGTTCAGCGGCAGCTAATTATAGATAGAACTTTCCCCCTAAGCTTTTCAAGTCTCTGCATAATGAAAGATAAAAGTTTGAAAAAATGCAGCTAATATATAATATCATGACCAAACGCCAGGACACATACCGAACCAGATATCTTTGCCCATCTTTCAGCAGAAGCGCTGGCTTCTTTCAGATGAGAACAATGTGAATGATCAAAATTTAAATAATAGGTCGAATTTTCTGTTGCTTCAGCTACCCAGAGGTTATTAACATTATCTCTTGCTCTCTTGATGAGATTGCAAAAGGAAACCTGCAAAAACTTCATTGTTTCAGCTGTGGATACTGGACACAATTTAGAGAAACACCATAGACTTCAACATTTGAGTTTTACTCTACAGCATAACCCTTTAAATTCATTAATCAGGAATACTGTGTAGTGCATCAATGACATACTGTTCTGCATGGATACATGCAAAGACCATGAGAGAAAAGTTGCCTGCTTATAAAGGTTGTAGTAGTAAAAACACGGGCCCAGATGCCATTAAGCAACAGAACCGTTAAGAGTTGAAGTTAATGGTATACCACCATATCCTGTATAAAAGAGGATTTACTGAATGGTTTTATATCTAATTGTCATTAGACGAAAAGGGATGATAAATACGCAATAAGTTGCTTCCAGAAAACCAGAGGTTCAGTACTGGTGGCTATGAGGAAAATCATGTACCACAAGTAGTTTACTCCTTACTCACCACAGACCCTACAAGGTTAGAGTTTATTGGTGCAAATGAATCAGTTTCTATGCATGGTGAGGTGAAGCTAGTGGCCATCAAGGTTTCTGATTCATCATTGGAATCCAACGTAGATGTGGATCCATCAGCTACAAATACCCACTGCTTACTTTGATGAGCTTCTGTATACAGCTGCCCCACAAAAACAACCACTGCAGCGATATCAAACTCCCTGAATGAACCCAAGAAACAAAATAAGTGAATAAAGAAGCTTCTCGCTTCAGGAGCACAAGTGTTGATTCCAAGATTTTACCACCAGAACCAACCTGGACATAGGAACTTCACCCAATTCACTCAATGGAACTGATCGGCGAGGACAAAAAAAGGGCCTGCAGGAACAGGTATCAGATATATAAGTTTGTGCAGTAAAAGCATGAAAACAACATACACTTACTCAAAACCCTCAATTGCCATAGGAGACAAAGGCCACCATTTGGCTGTGGACCCTTTTGCTTGCAAATAAAGGGTGCTCGAGTCTGAGCTTATCGGTGTAAGCCCTGTAACAGCAAAAGCTTGACCCTCTGCAAGCTCGGATTGCTAAAAAACAATCAGTTAGAGATGGAAGTACAGAATTGAGATATATATTAGCAAAAATGAGGGGATATAAGATTAAAGAAAAAAATTCAGAGCAAAATCAGATAACCAAGAGGATATTAAAGCACATCACTACCTGTTTCTCAGTTGGTTTCCAAATTGTAATTAAGCCTTCCTGTGGGCAGCACTTCGATGGAGTACTTTTGCTAGTCAATCCAACAACTCTAACTCGCATAAAAGGAGTGACATCTCTTTCAGCAAGTCCTGCAGCTTGCAAAGCTTTTTCAAGAGATTTCTGCAGGTCAGACTGCCTTGATGCCTGAAAATGACAAAAAGGAATCATGACTAACCTCCTATAGTAAAGCAAGTATAAAAGAACATACCTCCAACTTTGCTTGATAGGATGCAAATGCATTCAACTGCTCTTTAGACATCTCTGCCATCAGAAGCTCTGGTTCTGCAGCTCTCTCTAGTATCTTCAAAATTCTTGCCCCTTCTTCACTTTCATCGTCACTTCCAATGTACGCATCTCTCTTTGCCCTTTGAGATTCTGAGGTTATTCCCTCCACAACTCTACAGCGTCTAGATTGACAATTCACAAACATATGTCTTATTAATAAATATCACAGATATTTATAGATAAAACACATCAAGTAGTATTTAAAGAGCATTGCATGAAAGTGGGACTTGTATTGGAAAATACAACAAATCCAAGAGATAGGCATGATAGAAAGGATCTCCATCCTAGAATGTCAGTTTCTTAATATGAAAGAGGAAAAAAACTGAAAGTGAAAACAATGACATAGCAAGCAGAACCTTTTGGCTTCTTTATTGAAAAACTCACAAGCTTGATTATGTTACAGAAACTTATTAAGCTTTATGAAGACATTTTTCCATCATAATTTGCAAAATCAGCTCTTGCGCTTACACTATGTTTCAGAAGAAAAGGCTAGCACCAGCTTCTCGTAACTAGAGCTGGATCAAGCTTTTTGGTATTGAGCAAACTTTACATTTGTACTTTTGTTTACTGTCACTTCTCGTCATTCTTTGTTTTTTAAACCCTCCAGACTAATAATTCAAACCAAACCCAGCTGCTCAATCCACCATTCAGAACCACCAGTCGGTACCACCTAGCCGTCAAACAAGCCATACAAATACATACAACCAAACATATTTTATGTGTTATGCATAATTCATTTAAAGAAACATCTTCATTCCCCATAGATTGGATTTAGCAGATGATTTGACTGCATTTCAACAGAGTGATACTGGTTTGCTGGAGGATGTCAATCAATTTGATGAGGGCAGACAATTGACTGCTGTTAAAATTGAAGGCGTACTAAAGCAACTTTAACTGGAGAGTTGTATGATAGGTCTCATTCAAGAATTACCTAAGCTTAACCCCCGTGCACACGGGAGGGAGTGAACATTTAGCCACATTGAGTTGTCCACTCCTTTCATATGTCCACTCTTCCTTGCATTCATTTAACAACTATTCTCCGCTACCTGTTCTATTTTTCTCTAATAACACAAGAAATTTAGTGATTTATTTGATGTTCATCTTTCAGCTCAGTGCAAGTTATTTTCTTTGATCTTTTGCCTAATAAAAAAAGAGATACTATCCGCATTGTCCATTAACCTCATTTTCATGCCTCATTCCAGTATTCAACTATGACCAGAATGGTTGAACCACTCAAATCTTAAAGCAAAGGTCAAATGTTTTGAGTAGTAAATATATCCATTACTCAATCCCATTGCCGTTTTCCATTTAAAAACTAATCAGCTATCCAATTCTTGATAGCTATTGCTAATATAATATACTGATACAGATGTGTGATCCATCGAGCATTTGATGAAAATCACACATAATAGTAGCAGGAAGTAAGGATCACTTTACAGATAAACCAACTGTGACACTTTTATATATGTTGCACCCACAAAATCATATTTATTGAATAAATCAAATGTTGACTTAAGAGTGATCAATAAGATTATTGCCATGAATGTTACTAAACTAGCATCAGACAAGTGGCCTACGATGAAGGAGTTGAGGCATTGATGTATCACGGGTTTCAGATGAGGAAAAACCAAGAAGCTAATACTGCAAATTGCAAGAAGTTGGCAGGAAGATACAAAGGTAAGAATGCCAGTTTATTACAAGAAGATATTCAAGTAAGCATGTGATAGCAGTAAATGGTCACAGGACGAAATGCATTTTGTGGACATATTGGATGTTTATAAATGATGCAATTCAAATCGACCGTCTGAAGGTATAAAGATAGAAGTGGGAAGCGCATAGCTATTAAATTGTTCAAAAGCTAGCCAGTATTTGCTTGATGCAAGGAAGAGAGCCAAACTCATTTCAATTCTCATCCAGAGGCAAGGATTGGCTGTATAAGTTGAGTTTTTTTTTTTCCCTTTAAGTGATAGTTTTTACCAATTAAAGAACGAGTGATTCATTTCTTCCAGTTAAAAAACAAAAATTTATGCAATTCTAAAAATGAACTCATAATGTAGACATCAAGTGAAGGATGGAAATAAATCTTTTAGCAAGTTTGCAAGTATCACCTTTGATTAAAAGACTGCATCTCTTTAGCTTCCATCCTTTCAGATCTTACGACGAAACCCCCATTAGTTAACCTGGATGTCATAGATTTTCATCAGACTCAAAACTAATTTTCTTCCGTAACAAATTTCAATTACCTTTCCCTGTAGAGAACAGGATATATCCTTGAAATTCCGACCAATGTAAGTGGAACAGAACCTCCACCATCCTTGATTGACAAAAATGATAATGGAATGGCACCACCTTTACCTAACAACATTTACATTGAGCAAGACGGGCCAAAAGGGGAAAGAGAACACTTTAATGGCATTGTCAGGATATAAATGCAGGTCATAAGTTCTTGGTATCAATAATGCTTACATGACCCCAAACGAGATGCCCAATGAGCTCTATATGTCCCATTTATATGCAGTAGCAAACTAGTCGTTCCTGATGCCTGAAATTAATGCAGACCTTTAGTAACGACAATAGAAACTTGAAAAGCCCATGAGAGCACCAATATTTAGAAGCTGCTAGAGGCAACAACCTCAAGTGGTGAAACAGGACCTGTCCAGCCACAGAATCGAGCTCCCCAGATCTTTAGATGACAAGATAAGCTGTAAGCAATGTGAAATTCTGATAGTCTCTTACACAAAGGATAGACTACAACCATTAATTTAATGTGGTACCCTAAGCTTTTGGCCAACAAACAGCTTTCCAGCAGCCAACTTCTTGGATAATAGTATATCTAAGACAGCAGTAATTGAATACCTGTGAAACAAACTTGTTCTGCATGATTTGTGAAATACAACTTATAATATGGTCATAGATATTAATATTTCTTACCACCCATCTGTCAGTTCAACTTTTGCACAAGCTCCATTTTCGGTCGTGTTAGACAAAGAAAATTGACTTCCAACTGGGGAGTTGCAAATTGAGTAGACCTTGGAAATGCAGAGCACCATCATAGAAGAAGGTGGGACGTCTCCTTCTAGAATTCTCTTAATTGCAGATCGATGACCATAATTTACTTCTCTTTCATATCTGTCCAAAGGATGAATTGATATTTTTCTTGTACTTCTGAAATCCAAGAGAAATGCTAAACTGACTCAATTTATACCTGTACTTTAATTCTTCAAGTACATTGCAGATTGTCAAAAGCTTCCCAGATAATTTGGTACTATAACACCTCTCATAAGATGCAAGTTTCCAAACAATCCACTTATAGTGATTTGTAACCCACCTATTGGAATGATAAAGAATGTGTAAGCAGGTCACATTGAAGAACAATTTAAAAGGCAGACGAATTTTGATAGACATACAACAATATTAAGCGATAGAATTGTCTATGAGGAGCACCATTAGTCAGATAAAAAAATCTCATTAATCAGGAGAATTGAGAAGTGTGCCACTGTATTTGGGAAGCTAACCATGTAGCAGATGCTCTAGCTAAATGGAGTACAGAAAATGATGATTTGAGTACCTCATCTTTCAACAAGTTACCTGTTGCAGCTAAAGGTCTATATAGGCTGGATTTTGTTCAAATAATATCCTTCAAGCACAAACAGCAAAAAAATGCATGATGGTGAAGTATAAGTGTAGTTTAGCATGGGTACTCTGTATCATAGCTGCATTTTTTGTATTTGGATCACGCTAGAGTAGCTTGTATGTCCTGGAGTATATCAATGCTGTAACTAGTATAGTGGTAGATCTTACTGGAGAGTCTTTTATATCCCCAGTTTGTTTTGCGACGTAAGGACATAGGGTCCCCCTCTTTTTGATATAGCCATACAGCGTAATTAACATAAAAAATAAAAAAAGAATGTTGAGAACCCAATAGACAAGTACACCCATGACTATAGCTCTAGAGATCAATCCATGGATCTAAGAAAAAGTAGCAGATACAAGTGCTTGTGACTCAACACAGAACTTTATGGGAAAGCTGTAACCAAACCATTTTCGTAGTGTCTGACACAAGCCATCAGACACACAGATGCATAGGCCAATTGGTACCATGACCAACATAACTCATACTGCTACAAGAGATAAAAAATTATTGAGTGTAACACTTGAAACTAATTGGTTCCTTCTAATAATTGTAGCTACTCTAACGGCCAACAAAAATTCGAAAACGTTCTTGCAAAGAAGTACAGAAATTACTCTTTAGAGACATATTGCATAGAAGCCCCTGATTGAGACAGCATCTCCCAGAAAGACCTTACTCCAATGCAACCTGAGCAAGATTTATCATTGAACACATGAGTTTCAGCAATATCTGGATTCATCCTTCTCACTTCATCTGGCAGATTCTCTAGCTGGATCTCCACAGAACATAACAAGTATCAGCTGCCAAAAACAAAGTCATCAATTGAGGAAAGAAATTATTCCAGTCCATTCTCACCTTGCTCTGGAATGATGGGGGATCCCCGAGATACTCCTTCATATACAATCGTGCAATGTGGAATGGATATCGAACTGAAACTTTTCCTTTTTGAGAGGGTAATTGTAGTGCTGAATTTGAGAATCCTAGTTAAATGATATCAAATTTGTCAAAAGAAAGATTTACCCTAAGGAGTCTATCTACAAACTTCAAATTTACCATTAGAAGCACAGGAATCGTTTCTTTTGAGAGGGGTGACAATTTTGGCAATTCGAGGCTTCTTGAATGGAGAAACAAAACTTCCCCTTCCAGGTTTCCTCTTCTGACCAAAGTTTTGGTTTTTATCTGCAGATCCACCTCCAATGTTATTTGAGATATCCACCAAAGGACCCCTAGAAGGCCTTTGTAGCAATTTAGGGTTTGAAGGGATGTCATTTTCTCTTAGGTCAACAGCTGCTGAGTTCCTGTTGAATGCTTCTTCATGCTGAGGAATACTATGGTCCGGCCTACTCGTGCTTTCTTTTGCCACAGCATCAAACTCCTTCATCAAGTTACTTGCTGGAGCGAGATTCTCTGTTTTAACCGAAGACTTCTTATGGTACAAAGTTGATCCAAATGGGGGTGTAAAAAGGCTTGACGAGCCACTGCCTTTTGCTGCCGATAAGAGGGAAACAGGAGTATCGGAGTTTAATTCTTTAATGGAGGACTGATCAACAGATTTTTGGTCTTTTGGAAAAGAAAACAATGGATCAACCACGTCCTTTTCATCTACAAAACATCCCAGCTCTGGATCTCCAAGCAGACTCCTTGCACGTTTCAATGCCTCGGAAGAAACTGATATTGATCTACCGCCAGCAGTATGAAACTTTATCGGAGGAGGTTTATCTGCACAATGCAGAAAATCTGGTACTAACTCCTCCGCTGCACAAACTGAGGAGTTAAGTTTAACATCAAACGGAGACAATGAAGCTGCTGAAGCTTTAGTAGACCATGTGTTAGCAATCCCCTCTACTGCCACGAAAGGAACTGAACTCCGAAATCCAAAGCGCTCGTCTGAAGATCGATTTTTCTTTTCAGAACCTTGAAATGTTTCATTGTCACCATTTTTTTCCAAGCCCAACAATTCCTTGGCCCTATTAAGACCTGCGGAAGATATACTAACTGCTTTACCAGAGCCTGTCTGAAACATTGAGTTCGACGTGTTAAATTGTTTCTCCAAGCCAGAAGGGAAAAAAGATTCTGGAGCATTAAGAGCTGTTCCTGAGCCTTTCTGGAACGCAGCTTCCTGAAAGGCAATACTGTTCTCTCTTCCAATCCCTTGTCCTGCATAATAACTTGTATGCCTTTGATAATGCATATATACAGACCACCATAAAAGCAAAATTCAAAATATGGATTCGTATACTCCACTATCCCTCTACAATTGACAAACTAAAGAAACTCGAGTTACATGTTACAAAACTATAACATTATATTCCACAGAATAATGCAAGATTGAATTTTCTATACATTTTAGGTCAAATTCTGGTTCAGAATAGACTCATTTCTTCTTCTGCTTCTGATCTTATTTTAAAGTCAAATGTCAGAGTACTGAAGCACGTTGTAGCATAATTAAATACCAGTTTTTCTAAACTTACATTAAGAATAAGTAATTCCAGCAGCATACCTTTTCAGAAAAATCAAAAGAAGAAACTTTACCAAAAGCAAAGAAAAAAAAATCAATATAATAAATTATTACTCCTGAAGAATTAAATGCGAGACCTGTGTCCGGGACCACATTGTTTTTATCATTAAGGATCGAAAGAGCTCTTGATATCGAAGACTGCTTCACTGCCACTGGCTTCCCGGATCCAGTTCGAAAAACTGGAAAATTCGCCGTGAAACTTGTATCACTACTCCCCGCTAATTTCGAACTTCCTGTATCGATTAATGTAACTTAATGCGCAAGTATTGAAACTCTACGGTTTATATATAGGAAAAAGAACAATGAAGTAGGTACCTTGACGCAAGAGGTCGGCCATGGATTGGAGCTGCTGAGGAGCTGCTAGGGCTAAGCTCGGCTCTTCGATTTTAGTCTCTTCATCGGAGATTCTCCATCGGAAATCATTCCCGGCGACTGAATACAACTGCCACGTCTGCATTTTCCGGCAATGTCAAATCAATCTGTGAAGAATCGCTTCGGAAATTTTGTTTGTGCCGAGGAGAATAGAGGGAACTTATTTGAAAAAGCGGGAAATGAATTTTGTTTCTCTATTATATACCCGCGCCAATCAAAGTACTACGTTTCCCATGGATAATGGGCTGAACTGAGATGGGCCGAGCCCAATAGGTTAGTAACAGTTACAACTCAAAAAGTTTCATTTGGGCTTTCTGATGAACAGCTTTCAGTTCTTTGCGGACCAGGGCAAGTGCACAGATAGCCGATTTTAGGACCCTTATTTAAGGAATAACCGTAATTTATAAATTTTTGTGAGCCTACACACTTCATAATTTACTTTTGGCATACGTGGCTAAAGTTTAAAAAAGTTGCGTCTCAGATTATCTCAAGCCTGACATATTGCTTTTGCAAACAAACTTCAGACATACGCAATTGAAGTTTCGTTTGCCAAAGCAAAACTTCAGTTACTCCCATATAGATGGAAAAGTGATATTTTTTTATGTTTTCGTCATTTCAGGATTTACAGTCCGATATATTTTCATTATGTTACCCAGCCAAACTCGTCACCTCATGTGCTAAAGTTAAACAGTTGTTTTTCCTTCTCCGCTTTTTCTTTTTCTATATATGCAACTGCGGCAGAGAAGAGAGGGAACAACTTCTTTCTCCTTTGCCTTGCTCAATCTTCCTTTTCTGATTTATGTTTATTTAAGACGCAAATTTTGGATGAAGGTCTACTTTTTTCTATTTTTTTACTAGTTCATTTAGCATATAGGTACTTGTTTTAGTGAATTGTCGATTCCTTGCAAGTTCGTTTCAAATTAGCTTATGAGATTTCAAGAACATCATTTGGGTAGTTTTTTAATCTTTACTGCAATTCAAATTTCCTACCATTTCTCTGTTTGATTAAGCATGTGAACATACAATTTCATGATAAGATTAAAAAAAGTAGTCTCTCATAGAAATAGATTGATAATAGTCACTTAAATATGCTCTAAACAATTTTGCGGTAACCAATGTTCCTTTGATCGTTCCTGTTGTCCGAATAAATTTTAGGCGGTCTGGGTCCGGGATTCCGGGCCCACGGGAAAGGCATGAGCTATAGCACATGAAAATATAAAAATCGAGCCAAGTTCTCATTTTATGGCCTTAAACTGCCAAAAATAAGAAACTGTCATTGCGCGTCGCTGACCAATATTCCTTAGGTAGTTTTCTATTGTCCGGATAAATTTTAGACGGTCCGGGTATGGGATCTCGGGCCCACGCGAAAGGCGTGGGCTATAGCACACGAAAATATAAAAATCGAGCCGAGTTCTCGTTTTATGGCCCTAAAATGAAATAAAATGAGGAACAGTCATGCCGGGTCGGTGACTAATGTTCCTTAGGTCGGTTACTAATGTCCGAATGAATTTTATGCGGTCAGGGTCTGGGATCCCGGATCGGCGAAAGACGTGGGCTATAGCACACAAAAATATAGAAATAGAGACGAGTTCTCATTTTACGGCCCTAAAAAGAAATAAAATGAAGAACTGTCATGCCGGGTTGGTGACCAATGTTCCTTAGCTCGGTTACTAATGTCCGGATGAATTTTACGCGGTCGGGATCCGGGATCCCGGACCCGGCGAAAGGCGTGGGCTATAGCACACGAAAATATAGAAATCGAGATGAGTTCTCGTTTTACGGCCCGAAAATAAAATAAAATGAGGAACGGTCATGACGGGTCGGTGACAAATGTTCCTTAGCTCGGTTACTAATATCCGGATGAATTTTACGCGGTCGGGGTCCGAGATCCCGGACCCGATGAAAGGCATGGGCTATAGCACACGAAAATATAAAAATCGAGCCCAGTTCTCGTTATATGGCCCTAAAATAAAATAAAACGAGGAACGGTCATGACGAGTCGGTGACCAATATTCCATAGGACAGTTACTAATGTCCAGATGAATTTTATGTGGTCGGGGTTCGAGATCTCGGACCCGGCGAAAGGCGTGGGCTATAGCACACGAAAATATAGAAATCGAGCCGAATTCTCGTTTTATGGCCCTAAAATGAAATAAAATGAGGAACAGTCATGCCGGGACGATGACAAATGTTCCTTAGCTCGGCTACTAATGTCCGGATGAATTTTATGCGATCGTGGTCCGGGATCCCGGACCTGGCGAAATGCGTGGGCTATAGCACACAAAATATAGAAATCGAGCCGAGTTTTCATTTTATGGCCCTAAAATAAAATAAAATGAGGAACGGTCATGCCGGGTCGGTGACCAATATTTCTTAGGTCGGTTACTAATGTCCGGATGAATTTATGCGCTCGGGGTCCGGGATCCAGGACCCGACGAAAGGCGTGGGCTATAGCACACGAAAATATAGAAATCGAGCTGAGTTCTCATTATATGGCCCTAAAATGAAATAAAATGAGAAACGGTCATACCGGGTCGACAACCAATGTTCCTTAGCTCGGTTACTAATGTTCAGATGAATTTTATGCGATTGGGGTCCGGAATCCCGGACCCGACGAAAGGCGTGGGCTATAGCACACGAAAAAATATAAATCGAGCCGACTTCTCATTTTATGGACCTAAAATGAAATAAAATAAGGAACGGTCATGCCGGGTCGGTGACCGATGTTCCATAGCTCGGTTACTAACGTCCGGATGAATTTTACGCGGTCGGGGTCCGGGATCCCGGACCTGATGAAAGGCGTGGGCTATAGCACACGAAAATATAAAAATCGAGCCGAATTCTCATTTTATGGCCCTAAAATGAAATAAAATGAGGAACGATCATGCCGGGTAGGTGACCAATGTTCCTTAGGTCGGATACTAATTTCCGGATGAATTTTACGCCGTCAGGGTCCGGGATCCCGGACCCGGCGAAAGGCGTGGACTATAGCACACGAAAATATAGAAATCAAGCCGAATTCTCGTTTTATGGCCCTAAAATGAAATAAAATGAGGAACGGTCATGCCGGGTTGGTGACCAATGTTCCATAGCTCGGTTACTAATGTTCGGATGAATTTTACGCGGTCGGGGTCCGGGATTTCGAACCCGGCAAAAGGCGTGGGCAATAGCACACGAAAATATAGAAATCGAGCCGAGTTCTCATTTTATGGCCCTAAAATGAAATAAAATGAGGAATGGTCATGCCGGGTCGGTGACAAATATTTCTTAGGTCGGTTACTAATGTCCGGATGAATTTATGCGCTCGGGGTCCGGGATCCCTGACTCGGCGAAAGGCGTGGGCTATAGCACACGAAAATATAGAAATCGAGCTGAGTTCTTGTTTTATTGCCTAAAAATGCCACAAATTGAGGAACGGTTATTGCGGGTCGCTGCCACACGTTCCTTAGGTCCGTTCCTAATGTCCGGATAAATTTTAGGCGGTCCGGGTCTGGATTTCCAGGGCCAGGCGAAAGGCGTGGGCTATAGCACACTAAAATATAGAAATCGGGCCAAGTTCTCGTTTTATTGCCTAAAAATGCCAAAAAATAAGGAACGGTCATTGCGGGTCGCTGTCACATGTTCCTTAGGCCCGTTCCTAATGTCCAGATAAATATTAGGCGGCCCGGGTCTGGATTCCCACGGCCACGCGAAAGACGTAGGCTATAGCATACGAAAATAAAGAAATCGAGCCGAGTTCTCGTTTTATGGACCTAAAATGAAATAAAATGAGGAACGGTCATGCCGGGTGGGTGACCAATTTTTCTTAGCTCGGTTACTAATGTCCGGATGAATTTTACGCGGTCGGGCGAAAGGCGTGGGCTATAGCACACGAAAATATAGAAATCGAGCTGAGTTCTCGTTTTATGACCCTAAAATGAAATAAAATGAGGAACGATCATGCCGGGTAGGTGACCAGTGTTCCTTAGGTCGGTTACTAATGTCCGCATGAATTTTATGCGGTCAGGGTCTGGGATCTCGGACCCGGCGAAAGGCATGGGCTATAGCACACGAAAATATAGAAATCGAGCCGAGTTCTCGTTTTATGGCCCTAAATGATATAAAATGAGGAACGGTCATTCCGGGACGGTGACCAATATTCCTTAGGTCAGTTACTAATGTCCGGATGAATTATACGCGGTCAGGGTCCGGGGTCTGGGATCCCGGACCCGTCGAAAGGCATGAGCTATAGCACACGAAGATATAGAAGTCGAGCCGAGTTATCGTTTTATGGCCCTAAATGAAATAAAATGAGGAACGGTCATTCCGGATCGGTGACCAATATTCCTTAGTACGGTTACAAATGTCCGTATTAATTATACGCGGCCGGGGTCCGGGATCCTGGACCCGGCAAAATGCGTGGGCTATAACACACGAAAATATAGAAATCGAGCCGAGTTCTCGTTTTATGGCCCTAAAATGAAATAAAATGAGGAACTATCATGCCGGGTAGGTGACCAGTGTTCCTTAGGCCGGTTATTAATGTCCGCATGAATTTTACGCAGTCAGGGTCAGGGATCCCAGACCCGGCAAAAGGCGTGGGTTATAGCACACAAAAATATAGAAATCGCGTCGAGTTCTCGCTTTATGGCCCTAAATGAATTAAAATGAGGAACGGTCATTCTGGGTAGGTGACTAATATTCCTTAGGTCGGTTACAAATGTCCGGATTAATTATACGCGGTCGGGTTCCGGGATCCCGACCCGGCGAAATGCGTGGGCTATAACACACGAAAATATAGAAATCGAGCCGAGTTCTCGTTTTATGGCCCTAAAATGAAATAAAATGAGAAACGATCATTCTGGGAAGGTGACCAGTATTCCTTAGGTCGATTACTAATGTCCTGATGAATTTTACGCGGTCAGGATCCTGGATCCCCGACCCGGCGAAAGGCGTGGGCTATAGCACACAAAAATATAAAAATCGAGCTGAGTTCTTGTTTTATTGCCTAAAAATACCAAAAATTGAGGAACGGTCATTGCGGGTCGCTGCCACACGTTCCTTAGGTCCGTTCCTAATGTCCGGATAAATTTTAGGCGGTCCGGGTCTAGATTTCCAGGGCCAGGCGAAAGGCGTGGGCTATAGCACACGAAAATATAAAAATCGGGCCGAGTTCTCGTTTTATTGCCTAAAAATGCCAAAAAATAAGGAACGGTCATTGCGGGTCGCTGTCACACGTTCCTTAAGCCCGTTCCCAATGTCCAGATTAATATTAGGCGGCCCGGGTCTGGATTCCCAGGGCCATGCGAAAGGCGTAGGCTATAGCACACGAAAATAAAGAAATCGAGCCGAGTTCTCGTTTTATGGACCTAAAATGAAATAAAATGAGGAACGGTCATGCCGGGTAGGTGACCAATTTTTCTTAGCTCGGTTACTAATGTCCGGATGAATTTTGCGCGGTCGGGCGAAAGGCGTGGGCTGTAGCATACGAAAATATAGAAATCGAGCCGAGTTCTCGTTTTATGACCCTAAAATGAAATAAAATGAGGAACGGTCATGCCGAGTCGGTGACCAATGTTCCTTAGCTCGGTTACTAATGTCCAGATGAATTTTACGCTGTCGGGGTCCGGGATCCCGGACCCGGCGAAAGGCGTGGGCTATAGCGCACGAAAATATAAAAATCGAGCCGAGTTCTCGTTTTATGGCCCTAAATAAAATAAAATGAGGAACTATCATTCCTGGTCGGTGACCAATATACCATAGGTCGATTACTACCGGATGAATTTTACGAGATCGGGGTCCTCGATCCCGGACCCGGCGAAAGGCGTGGGCTATAGCACACAAAAAAATAGAAATCAAGCCGAGTTCTCGTTTTATAGCCCTAAATAAAATAAAATGAGGAAGGATCATGTCTCGTGGTCCGGATTCCCGGGGCCACGCAAAAGGCGTGGGCTATAGCACCCGAAAATATAGAAATCGGGCCGAGTTCTCGTTTTATTGCGTAAAAATGCAAAAAAATAAGGAACAATCATTGGGGTCGCTGTCACACGTTCCTTAGGTCCTTTCCTAATCTCCGGATAAATATAGGCGGTCCGGGTCCGGATTTCCGGGGCCATGCGAAAGGCGTGGGCTATAGCACACGAAAATATAGAAATCGGGCCGAGTTCTCGTTTTATTGCGTAAAAATGCAAACAAATAAGGAATGGTCATTGGGGGTCGCTGTCACACATTCCTTAGGTCGTTTCCTAATATCCGAATAAAATTTAGGTGATCCAGGTGCGGATTCCCGGGGCCACGCGAAAGGCGTGGGCAATAGCACACGAAATTATAAAATTCGAGCCGAGTTCTCGTTTTATTGTCTAAAAATGCCAAAAAATGAGGAACGGTCGTTGCTGGTCGCTGTCACATGTTCCTTAGGTCTTTTCCTAATGTCCGGATAAATTTTAGGCGGTCCGGGTCCGAATTCCCAGGGCCACCTGAAAGGCATGGGCAATAGCACACGAAAATATAGAAATCGGAGAGTTCTTATTTTATTGCCTAAAAATGCCAAAAAAATGTGGAACAGTCATTGGGGTCACTGTCAGACGTTCCTTAGGTCCTTTCCTAATATTCGGATAAAATTTAGGTGGTCCGAGTCCGAATTCCCGGGGCCACCCGAAAGGCATGGGCAATAACATTCGGGAAGACACGGAGGATCCTGCACGGAGCCAACTCACAATCCCCAGCATTCGGGGTCCTAATTCTGCTGGAAAAAGGCGTGCCGAAGCTATCCTTGACGATAGAGTGATTCATGCCTCCAGAAAAGATCACCAAGAGTTCTTGGTGAAATGGCAGGGACGCGATGCAGAGGAAAATACTTGGGAGAGAGGGACAAACCTCAAAGCCTTCAAGAACCTAATTGAAGATTATCTTGCAAGTAAGGCGCCGAGGACGTCGCAACCTCAGGTGGGGGAGAATGTCATGGGCGGCTTTCCAGCCATGCCCCATGACCCCTTGGACGCGCCCCGTGGCGTCCCGGCAAGCCTCCCAACGCCTCGCGCCACGGTCGGCCCCGTGGTCTTGGCCGCTCCAAGTGACATGCGCACAAGCGCCCCTGTCGCCCCACTGACAGCCAGCGCCAATGCCAGCCACAGGCAGATGCCAATAGCGCCGCGCGCGCAGACAACGCCGCGCACGGACCCTGAGCCGAATGACACAAGTTGCTGCTGACGGACTAGTTTCTACCTTGTAGAAAACTAAGTCCCTTTCTTTGTAAATATAGAATAGATTTACTTTATTTTATTTCAGTATGATTTTACAGCTTTCTTAGGTCTACTCCTGTAACTTTGGTTTTTTTATTTTAAGCATTATTAGGGGGGTATCAGCATTCAAACTTTCAAACAAGCAATCAATTCTCTGTACTGGTGTCTCGCCCCCTCGACACCGCGTAGCCTTTGTAATAGCCTTCATTTAATGCAAGCAAGCTCTTTTCACAATTCTTTCTACAAGCTTTCAATTGCCTACGATCTTGGTTTTCCCGCACGGCACTGACAATCTAGTCTAGCGTGCGGAGGGGACCTCAGTTGGCGGACGGTAATCGGACAGATCATCGGTTGCCTAGCCTTACGTTGCCCTTCTAAGGAACTTCAGGAAGGCGTCGCGTAACAGTTGGTATCAGAGCCTAGGCTCAAAACATCGGACGAGGGAAACACTGCCATTGCACCATTTCTGACCATGGTGAATTACGGGGATAGAATCACTGTCCTCGAACAGACGGTTGACGCACTGCGGCCCATTGTGGAAACTGTGCCTGACCTACAGACCAGCCTAGTGCAAAGGTTGGAGGACCTGGATCGCAGGATGCACCAGGCCGAAATAGACATCGAAAACATCAGCCGCGACTCAGAAGGAGACCGGCAAACGGCAGCCACAGAGGCAGCCGAAATTTTTGGGAAATTTGAGTGCCTCCATCAAGAGCGTACCGAAGATTTGGCCCACAGGGCACAGGAGGCAGACAAAATGACTGCCATGCAACAGACTATCGACAACTTGACGGACCAGCTCAATGTTGTCAATGCTGCGTTACAGGGCCTGCTTCGTGGAAGCGGCAACCAAACCGGAGGGGCTATGAACTTCGCTCCCA
>MCJB01047010.1:62346-78385 GCA_002018475.1 Nicotiana obtusifolia
GACCAACACCATGCCAGTGCCCTATGCCGACATGTTACTAATGATGGGGACAAACGGGGCCAAGCCCTGCTCCATCCCATGCCAGCCCGTGAAGATGGCCGCGGAGAACATCTCAGCCCTGCAGTTGAAAAAAGGGGTCAAGAGACACGAGCCTACATTCTTGGCTGCTCTGCGCATCGAAGACCTAGAACACTCCTCGGGTCCTCTCCCTGCACCCGTGAAGGAGTTGTTGCTTGAATTTGAAGATGTCATGCCACAGGAAATGCCAAGGCGCCTGCCGCCGAGGCGGACTGTGGATCACGAGATTGAGTTGGTGCCGGGTGCGAAGCCACCTGCCTGGGCGCCATACAGAATGTCACAACCCGAGCTCGCCGAGCTTCGGAGACAGTTGACGGAGATGTTAGACACAGGGATCATTGTGCCCTCTAAATCCCCATATGGGTCCCCTGTGCTCTTTCAAAAGAAACATGATGGTAGTCTACGACTGTGCGTAGATTATCGGGCCCTAAACAAAATCACAGTGAAGAACAGGTACCCTATTCCACTGATGGCTGACTTGTTCGACAGATTGGGTACTGCGGCGGTGTTCACTAAGATAGACCTGAAGACGGGCTATTGGCAGGTGCGAATCGCCGAGGGCAATGAGCACAAGACGACGTGCGTGACAAGGTATGGGTCGTATGACTTCCTGGTGATGCCGTTCGGATTGACTAACGCACCAGCCACATTCTGCACCTTGATGAACCAAGTCTTCCGCGAGTATATTGATGAATTCGAAAGGCGTGGGCCATTGCACACGAAAATATAAAAATCGGGGCGAGTTCTCGTTTTCTTGCGTAAAAATGCAAAACAATAAGGAACGGTCATTGCGGGTCGCTGCCACACATTCCTTAGGTCCGTTCCTATTGTCCGGATAAACTTTAAGCGTTCCGGGGCCGAATTCCGGGGGCCACGCGAAAGGCGTGGGCTATAGCACACGAAAATATAGAAATCGGGCCGAGTTCTCGTGTTCTTGCGTAAAAATGCAAAAAATAAGGAACGGTCATTGCGGGTCGCTGCCACACATTCCTTAGGTCCGTTCCTATTTTTCGGATAAAATTTAAGCGTTCCGGGCCCAGATTGCGGGGGCCACTAGAAAGGTGTGGGATATAGCACACGAACGAGTTCTCGTTTTGTTGCCTAAAAATGCCAAAAAATAAGGAACGGTCATTGCGCGTCGCTGCCACATGTTCCTTAGGTCCTTTCCTAATGTCCGGATAAATTTTAGGCTGTCCGGGTCCGGATCCCCGGGGCCACCCGAAAGGCATGGGCAATGGCACACGAAAATATAGAAATCGGACCGAGTTCTCGTTTTATTGCCTAAAAATGCCATAAAATGAGGAACGGTCATTCCTAGTCGGTGACCAATATTCCTTAGGTCGATTACTAATGTCCGGATGAATTATACGCGGCCGGGTTTCGGGATTCCGGACTCGGCGAAAGGCGTGGGCTATAGTACACGAAAATATAAAAATTGAGCCGAGTTCTCATTTTATGAACCTAAAATGAAATAAAATAATCCCGGACCCGCCGAAAGGCGTGGGCTATAGTACACGAAAATACAAAAATTGAGTCGAGTTCTCGTTTTATGAACCTAAAATGAAATAAAATGAGGAACGGTCATGCCGGGTTGGTGACCAATGTTCCTTAGCTTGGTTACTAAAGTCCGGATGAATTATTCGCGGCCGGGGTCCGGGATCCTGGACCCGGCGAAAGGCGTGGGCTATAGTACACGAAAATATAGAAATCGAGCCGAGTTCTCGTTTTATGAACCTATTGTCCGTTCCTATTGTCCGGATAAAATTTAAGCGGTCCGGGTCCAGATTCCGAGGGCCACGCGAAAGGGGTGGGATATAGCACACGAAAATATAGAAATCGGGCCGAGTTCTCGTTTTATTACCTAAAAATGCCAAAAAATAAGGAATGGACATTGCAGGTCGCTGCCACATGTTCCTTAGGTCCGTTCCTAATGTTCGGATAAATATAGGCGGTTCGGGTCAGTATTTCTGGGGCCATGCGAAAGGCGTGGGCTATAGCACACGAAAATATAGAAATCGGGCCGAGTTCTCATTTTATTGCGTAAAAATGCAAACAAATAAGGAACGGTAATTGGTGGTCGCTATCACACGTTCCTTAGGTCCTTTCCTAATGTCCGGATAAAATTTAGGCGGTCCAGGTCCGGATTTCCGGGGCCACGCGAAAGGCGTGGGCTATCACGAAAATATAGAAATCGAGCCGAGTTCTCGTTTTATTACCTAAAAATGCCAATAAATGAGGAACGGTCATTGCGGGTCGTTGCCACACATTCCATAGGTCCGTTCCTATTGTCCGGATAAAATTTAAGCGGTCCGGGTCTGGATTCCAGGGGCCACGCGAAAGGCGTGGGCTATAGCACACGAAAATATAGAAATCGGGCCGAGTTCTTGTTTTATTGCCTAAAAATGCCAAAAAATGAGGAACGGTCGTTGTTGGTCACTGTCACACGTTCCTTACGTCCTTTCATAATGTCTGGATAAATTTTAGGCGGTCCGGGTCCGGATTTTCGGGGCCATTCGAAAGGCATGGGCTATAGCACACGAAAATATAGAAATCGGGGCGAGTTCTCGTTTTGTTGCGTAAAAATGCAAAAAAATAAGGAACGGTCATTGTGGGTCGCTGCCACACATTCCTTAGGTCCGTTCCTATTGTACGGATAAAATTTAAGCGTTCCGGGGCCGGATTCCGGGGGCCACGCAAAAGGCGTGGGCTATAGCACACGAAAATATAGAAATCGGGCTGAGTTCTCGTTTTGTTGCCTAAAAATGCCAAAAAATAAGGAATGGTCATTGCGCGTCACTGCCACATGTTCCTTAGGTCCTTTCCTAATGTTCGGATAAATTTTAGGCGGTCCGGGTCCGGATCCCCGGGGCCACCCGAAAGGCATGGGCAATAGCACACGAAAATATAGAAATCGGACCGAGTTCTCGTTTTATTGCCTAAAAATGCCATAAAATGAGGAACGGTCATTCCTTGTCGGTGACCAATATTCCTTAGGTCGATTACTAATGTCCGGATGAATTATACGCGGTCGGGTTTCGGGATTCCGGACCCGACGAAAGGCGTGGGCTAGAGTACACGAAAATATAAAAATTGAGCCGAGTTCTCGTTTTATGAACCTAAAATGAAATAAAATGAGGAACGGTCACACCGGGTCGGTGACTAATGTTCCTTAGCTCGGTTACTAATGTTCGGATGAATTATTCGCGTCCGGGGTCCGGGATCTTAGACCTGGCGAAAGGCGTAGGCTATAGCACACGAAAATATAAAAATCGAGCCGAATTCTCGTTTTATTGCCTAAAAATGCCAAAAAATGAGGAACGGTCATTGGGGGTCGCTGTCACACATTCCTTAGGTCCGCTCCTATTGTCCGGATAAAATTTAAGCGTTCCAGGTCCAGATTCCGGGGGCCACGCGAAAGGCGTGGGCTATAGCACACGAAAATATAGAAAATCGGGCCGAGTTCTCGTTTTATTGCCTAAAAATGCCAAAAAATAAGGAACGGTCATTGCGAGTCGCTGTCACACGTTCCTTAGGTCCGTTCCTATTGTCCGGATAAAATTTAAGCTTTCCGGGTCCGGATTCCGGGGGCCACGCGAAAGGCGTGGGATATAGCACACGTAAATATGGAAATCGGGCCGAGTTCTCGTTTTATGGCCCTAAATGAAATAAAATGAGGAACGGTCATTCCTGGTCGGTGACCAATATACATTAGGTCGATTACTAATGTCCGGATGAATTTTACGAGATCGGGGTGCGCGATCCCGGACCCGGCGAAAGGCGTGGGCTATAGCATACGAAAATATAGAAATCAAGGCGAGTTCTTGTTAGTGGCCCTAAATGAAATAAAATGAGGAACGATCATGTCGCGTGGTCCGGATTCCCGGGGCCACGCGAAAGGCGTGGGCTATAGCACCCGAAAATATAGAAATCGGGCCGAGTTCTCGTTTTATTGCGTAAAAATGCAAAAAAATAAGGAACAATCATTGGGGTCGCTGTCACACGTTTCTTAGGTCCTTTCCTAATCTCCGGATAAATATTGGCGCTCCGGGTCCGGATTTTCGAGGCCATGCGAAAGGCGTGGGCTATAGCACACGAAAATATAGAAATCGGGCCGAGTTCTCATTTTATTGCGTAAAAATGCAAACAAATAAGGAACGGTCATTGGGGGTCGCTGCCACATGTTTCTTAGGTCCTTTCCTAATATCCGGATAAAATTTAGATGGTCCGGGTGCGAATTCCTGGGGCCACGCGAAAGTCGTGGGCAATAGCACACGAAAATATAGAAATGGAGCCGAGTTCTCATTTTATTGTCTAAAAATGCCAAAAAATGAGGAACAGTCGTTGCTGGTTGTTGTCACATGTTCCTTAGGTCCTTTCCTAATGTCTGGATAAATTTTAGGCGGTCCGGGTCCGGATTCCCGGGGCCACCTGAAAGGCATGGGCAATAGCACACGAAAATATAGAAATCGGGGAGTTCTTGTTTTATTGCCTAAAAATGCCAAAAAAATGAGGAACAGTAATTGGGGGTCATTGTCAGACGTTCCTTAGGTCCTTTTCTAATATTCGGATAAAATTTAGGCGGTCCGAGTCCGAATTCCCGGGGCCACCCGAAAGGCATGGGCAATAGCACACGAAAATATAAAAATCAGGCCGAGTTCTCGTTTTATGAACCTAAAATGAAATAAAATGAGGAACGATCATGCCGGGTCGGTGACTAATGTTCCTTAGCTCGGTTACTAATGTCCGGATGAATTTTACGCGGTCGGCGTCCGGGATCCTGGATCCGACGAAAGGCGTGGGCTATACCACACGAAAATAAAGAAATCGGGCCGAGTTCTTGTTTTATTGCCTAAAAATGCCAAAAAATGAGGAACAATCGTTATTGGTCGTTGTCACACGTTCCTTAGGTCCTTTCCTAATGTTCGGATAAATATAGGCGGTCCGGGTCTGGATTTCCAGGGCCATGCGAAAGGTGTCGGCTATAGCACACGAAAATATAAAAATATGGCCGAGTTCTCGTTTTATTGCCTAAAAATGCTAAAAAATGAGGAACGGTCATTGGGGGTCGCTGTCACACGTTTCTTAGGTCCTTTCCTAATGTTCGGATAAAATTTAGGCGGTCCGGGTCCGGATTCCAGGGGGCACGCGAAATGCATGGGCTATAGCACACGAAAATATAAAAATAGAGTCGAGTTCTCGTTTTATTGCCTAAAAATGCCAAAAAATGAGGAACTGTCATTGCGAGTCGCTGCCACACATTACTTAGGTCCATTCCTATTGTCCGGATAAAATTTAAGCGTTCCGGGTCCGGATTCCGGGGGCCACGCGAAAGGCGTGGGATATAGCACACGAAAATATATAAATCGGGCCAAGTTCTCGTTTTATTGCCTAAAAATGCTAAAAAATAAGGAATGGTCATTGCGGGTTGTTTCCACACGTTCCTTAGGTCCTTTCCTAATGTCCGTATAAATTTTAGGCGGTCCGGGTCCGTATCTCCGGGGCCACCCGAAAGGCATGGGCAATAGCACACGAAAATATAGAAATCGGACCAAGTTCTCGTTTTATTGCCTAAAAATGCCAAAAAATGAGGAACGGTCATTCCTGGTCGGTGACCAATATTCCTTAGGTCGATTGCTAATGTACGGATGAATTATACGCGGCCAGGGTCCGGGATCCCGGACCCGGCGAAAGGCGTGGGCTATAGTACACGAAAATACAGAAATTGAGACGAGTTCTCGTTTTATGAACCTAAAATGAAATAAAATGAGGAACGGCCATGCCGGGTCGGTGACCAATGTTCCTTAGCTCGGTTACTAAAGTTCGGATGAATTATTCGCGGCCAGGGTCCGGGGTCCGGGGTCCGGGATCCCGGACCCGGCGAAAGGCGTGGGTAGCACACGAAAATATAGAAATCGAGCCGAGTTCTCATTTTATGAACCTAAAATGAAATAAAATGAGGAACGGTCATGCCGGGTCGGTGACCAATTTTCCTTTTCTCGGTTACTAATGTCTTGATGAATTTTACGCGGTCGGGGTCCGTAATCCTGGACCCGACGAAAGGCGTGCGCTATAGCACACGAAAATATAGAAATCGGACCGAGTTCTCGTTTTATTGCCTAAAAATGCCAAAGAATGAGGAACGGTCATTAGTGGTCGGTGACCAATATTCCTTTGGTCGATTACTAATGTTCGGATGAATTATACGCGGCCGGGGTCCGGGATCCCGGACCCGATGAAAGGCATGGGCTATTGTACACGACAATATAGAAATCGAGCCGAGTTCTCGTTTTATGAACCTAAAATGAAATAAAATGAGGAACGGTCATGCCGGGTCGGTGACCAATGTTCCTTAGCTCGGTTACTAATGTCCGGATGAATTATTCGCGGCCGGGGTCCGGGATCCGGGATCCGGGATCCTTGACCCGGCGAAAGGCATGGGCTATAGCACACGAAAATATAGAAATCGAGCCAAGTTCTCGTTTTATGAACCTAAAATGAAATAAAATGAGGAACGGTCATGCCGGGTCGGTGACCAATGTTCCTTAGCTCGGTTACTAATGTCCGGTTGAAATTTACGCGGTCGGGGTCCGGGATCATGGACCCGACGAAAGGCGTGGGCTATAGCACACGAAAATATAGAAATCGGGTCGAGTTCTTGTTTTATTGCCTAAAAATGCCAAAAAATTAGGAACGGTCATTGTTGGTCGCTGTCACACGTTCCTTAGGTCCTTTCCTAATTTTCGGATAAATATAGGCTGTCCAGGTCCGAATTTCCGGGGCCATGCGAAAGGCGTGGGCTATAGCACACAAAAAATATAGAAATCGGGCCGAGTTCTCGTTTTATTGCCTAAAAATGCCAAAAAATGAGGAATCGTCATTGGGGGTCGCTGTCACACGTTCCTTAGGTCCTTTCCTAATGTCCGGATAAAATTTAGGTGGTGCGAATTCCCGGGGCCACGCGAAAGGCGTGGGCTATAGCACACGAAAATATAGAAATCGAGCCGAGTTCTCGTTTTATTGCCTAAAAATGCCAAAAAATGAGCAACGGTCGTTGCTGGTCGCTGTCACAAGTTCCTTAGGTCCTTTCCTGATGTCCGGATAAATTTTAGGCGGTCCGGGTTCGGATTCCCGGGGCCAACCGAAAGGCATGGGCAATAGCACACGAAAATATAGAAATCGGGCCGAGTTATCGTTTTATTTCCTAAATATGAAAAACAATTAAGGAACGGTCATTGGGGGTCACTGTCACACATTCCTTAGGTCCTTCCTAATGTTCGGATTAAATTTAGGCGGTCCGGGTCCGGATTCCCGGGGCCACGCTAAAGGCATGGGCTATCGCACACGAAAATATAGAAATCGAGGCGAGTTCTCGTTTTATGAACCTAAAATGAAATAAAATGAGGAACGGTCATGCCGGGTCGGTGACCAATGTTCCTTTGCTCGGTTACTAATATCCAGATGAATTATACACGGCCGGGGTCCGGGATCCCGGACCCGGCGAAAGGCGTGGACTATAGCACACGAAAATATAGAAATCGAGCCGAGTTCTCGTTTTATTGCCTAAAAATGCCAAAAAATGAGCAACGGTCGTTGCTGGTCGCTGTCACACGTTCCTTAGGTCATTTCCTAATGTTCGGATAAATTTTAGGCGGTCCGGGTTCGGATTCCCGGGGCCAACCGAAAGGCATGGGCAATAGCACACGAAAATATAGAAATCGGCCGAGTTCTCGTTTTATTGCGTAAAAATACAAAAAAAATAAGGAACGGTCATTGGGGGTTGCTGTGAGACGTTCCTTAGGTCCTTTCCTAATGTCCGGATAGAATTTAGGCGGTCGGGGTCCGGATTCCCGGGGCCACGCGAAAGGCATGGGCTATACGAAAATATAGAAATCGAGCCGAGTTCTCGTTTTATTGCCTAAAAATGCCAAAATATGAGCAACGGTCGTTGCTGGTCACTGTCACACGTTCCTTGCGTCCTTTCCTAATGTATGGATAAATTTTAGACGGTTCGGGTCCGGATTCCAAGGGCCACCAGAAAGGCATGGGCAATAGCACACGAAAATATAGAAATCGGGCCGAGTTCTCGTTTTATTGCGTAAAAATGAAAAAAAATTAAGGAACTGTCATTGGGGGTCGCTGTCACACGTTCCTTAGGTCCTTTCCTAATGTCCGGATTAAATTTAGGCGGTCGGGGTCCCGATTCCCGGGGCCACACGAAAGGCGTGATCCGCAAGACTCTACTAAGCACTTGCTCATGACTCATAGAACCTATGATCCTTGAACTCTGATACCAACTTGTCACGACCCAAAATCCACGGGTCGTTATGGCATCTAACTCTACCTGGTAGATAGCCAACTAACAGTCAACATATTCCAAATGAGATTAATGAGAAATAAATGATGAGATAATTGAACTTTATACAACAACCCACTGATTGCTAGTACAAGTCCTGAGCCATTAAGACTTAGATTTAAAAAAATTAATTGAAATAACACAACATCTGTTTGGCATGTACATGAATAGATTTCGAATATAAAGCTACCACGGACAAGTGATAGCAGCAACTGGAATACGGGTACATCTTCAATGTCAACTTCCGCCATACACTACATCAACAACTCCAAGATCTGCAAGCAAGGTGTAGGTGTAGTATGAGCACAACTGACCCTATGTACTCAACAAGTATCCTAACTAACCTCAGTGAGGTAAAAGAAGCAAGAACTATAAATGATACTTACCAACACCAACACTATTCATAATTTCATCAAGTATAGAACAGATATATGATCAAATCAGGAAATCTCAGGTAAAACCACTCTGATGCTCACAATTCTTTGTTTTAAAGTGTTCTACTCATTCAACAATCCAGCATATAACGAAGATATGCAATTAAATCGGGAAAAAAGTCAAGAAAATTTCAAGTAAAGATGAAATACAATAACCAAATATTAGTATGTTGTGGCGCGCAACCCGACCAATAACAATAAGCCAATAAGGCTTGTTCCGACGTACAACCTGATCCAAATATAGTAACCAGCTCTCCCAGAGCTCACATCAACCAGAAATCCATTGATTTCTCACAATCCACGTGTACACCATCAAGAGAGAAACATGAGAGGGTGACACTAGGAGGATAAATCCTTATCCACATGCAAGCATGACCAATTCAACTTGCTACTAGCCCGGCATGGTCATATGCTCAATATCATAATCCGTTCGACATGGTCACAGGTTCAATATCATAATCCGCCCGGCGTGGTCACATGCTATATCATAATCAGCCCGGTGTGGTCACATGCATATCAACACAATCCACCCAGCGTGGTCACAAGCATAACAACACAATCCACCCGGCGTGATCAAAGGCATAACAATACGATCCACCCGGCGTGGTCACACGCATAACAATACAATCCGTCAGACATGGTCACATGCATCCCGTCCAAAACAAATTACACAGAAGCAAGTATACAAGAATACATATCAATTTCATGCTCCTGGACAGGTATAATAACATGCTAAAGTGTAGGCATGTGCAAAGTGTGCTATCATAGCTCAAATCGACAATTTCATCACATAAATAGCAGTTACGAAGTTTATTCATGGAATTAGCCTCTTCGTAACCTCAAACATGGCTCAAATAGTTCACAACGATGTTACAAATATGAGAAATATTATAGCTTAAAGCTTAATAGTCGATTCTAGGCATATCGTAGCCTAAGCACTACCCCAAGCATGGATAAACACCCATGTGCTTGCACGTGGACTTTAACCCCACACTTATACTAATAGAACGTATCTATCACAAGTAATTCAGGCAACTAGTGTCTCAACCAAGTTTAGAAAAGAACCTTACCTCAAAAAAGCCAAAATAAATACCGAGCAAGCCAAACACTACTCTAGAAATGCCATCCCGTACGTATCAACCTCCGAACGGCTCGAAACTAGCCAAAACCAACTCAAAAACATCAAATAATGCAATAGGAGACAAACCCAATCGATAAAGGTCGAATTAATCAATTACAAAAAATCAACCAAAAGGTCAAACCCAAGCCCACATCTCAAAACCCGGCAAAACTTATAAACTCTGACAACTCATTCAATTACAAGTCCAAACGTACTAAGTATACTCAAATTCGACTTCGAATCGACGTTCAAAACTCAAAATTTTACTTTGGGAAAGTTTAGACAAAAATCCCAAAATTTCTCTTTAAAATTCATAATCCATATGGTAAAAATTCTCTCCAAAATCTCCCAAAACCGAGCTCTAAATTCCAATGTGATAAAATGAACCAACCCTCGAATAGAAATACAATCTTCCCAGCATTTTCACATCTGTGAAATATTGTCGCTTCTGCGGTGTCACTTTTGCAGAAAAATCTCTTAAATTCGACCCCTCACTCTATGATATCGCAGGTGCGAGCCACCAACCACTCATGCGAAGATTCTCACTTCTGCGCCCCAACTCACCGCTCCTTCGCTTCCGCAAATGCGGCCCAGCTCCTCGCACCTACGACTTCTCGACAACGGGCCACCTTCACTTCTGCGATCAAAGTTCCGCATCTGTGAAGGAATCTCCGTATTTGTAGACTCCCGCCCCCAACTCCAATCCGCGCTTCTGCGCTACAAGTGTCGCTTCTGTGGCTCCGCAAGTGCGGTTACACCAGGTCCCTACACAAAACAATTCAACCAACATGATCCAAAATGATCTGAATCACATCCGAAACTCACCCGAGCTCCTTGGGACTTCGTCCGAATATACCAACAAGTCCTAAAACATAATACAAACCTATTCGAGGCCTCAAATCACACATAACAACATCAAAACTACGAATTAAAACCTCAAAAAGAACTTATATAAATTTTGAACTTTCAACTTCCAAAACTCGTGCCGACACATATCAAATCAACTCAGAATGACCTCAAATTTTGCATACAAGTTCCAAATGACATAACAAACCTGTTCCAACTCTCAGAACAATCCCGATATCATCAAAGCCAACTCTCGCTCAAACTTATGACCATTCCAAACCTTCAAATTTTTAACTTTTGCCAAAATAGTGCTGAAACCTTCTAGAAATATCCAAATGCAAATCCGGACATATGCCCAAAGTCAAAATCACTATCTGGCCCTAACAAAACCATCAAAACTCCGATCCGAGGCCAAATATACAAATGTCAAACTTGGTCAACTCTTCCAACATAAAGCTTCCTAGCTGATAATTATGCTTTCAAATCAATTTCGAATCACCTGAAAATCAAAATCGGTAATTCACACAAGTGATAATACATCATATGAAGCTACTCAAGACTTCAAACAGCTGAACGAAATGCAAATGCTCAAAATGACTGATTGGGTCGTTACAATGATAGGCAATGACTTCAATCAAATACGCTTGGATCTACTTGCTAGTTGTCAATAGCTGAGATTTTTCCTCTTGCTGAATTCATATGCATGTTTAACGATTATAAATGAATATGCTTGGATCTAATTTGCCAAATTTTAACCATCGCTGCACAATTTATTGTCAATTCGACACTAGGCTGTTAGATTTAAAGTAATTCCACAAGAAAGCATTGGAGCTTGCTAAGGAAGTATTCTGGAGAGGAAAAATCACCTTTGGCCAGATAGTGGAAAATTATCTCATGTTTAAGGATTTAACCATTATAGGTGAATTGTTATTCATGTATAAAATGAATCTCTGTGTTTGCTTCTTTTGAGTAATTACAAATGTATGAACGAAAGTAGTTGGCTCATAATTTAGTTTAATATGAACAATAAGAAGAGCCTGTAATTGAATAAAATCCTGGTCTGTAGTTAATCAAGCTCACAGCCTTGTACGTAACTTTGGAACATGGATTATTGATCAGATGTGTAAAGACGGAGTGGCTACTTTTCTGAATTATAGCATGAATTGTTTTCTTCTGGAAGTAGCGTTTGAATCTAGATGGAATCGGTTTTATTGATTTGGCCCATTTATTTTGGGATCCAATAAATAAATAAAAATAGCACGGACTAGTTAATTTTTGGACTGGTAATTGAAAAATAGTCAACGTTTGTAAAGTCATTGAGAAATAGTTACTATTTTGCTCCAACACCGAAAGTTCCAGCATAATATACTGGAGATTGATGCACCAGTGTATGAACTTCCAGCATATTGTGCTGGAACTACAGCACACGGAAAGTTCCAGCATAATATACTGAAAATTGGTGCACCTGTGTATAAAACTTACAGCATATTATGCTGAAGCATTAGCTGGAACTCCATTATAATATACTGGAGTTCCAGCATAATATACTAGAACTCCAGTACATTATGCTGGAATATTTTCTGCATTTTGAACAGTGTTCTCGTTTAGATTTATCTTACATGAAAAGTGACTAAATTTCGATTACTTTTGAAATTGTGGCTATTTTTCAATTACCACTTGTAAATCTGGTTATTTTGAATTTCACCCAACAAATAAAGACCTTATGTCATGGGCTTCATGTCCGAGCCCAGTCACATTAATACCTGACTGAAAGTTTTTAGAAAATTTTACATCCTATAGCAAAGGTATATACCCTATTTATTATAAATCAAAATTATTTTAAAATATTATTTTTTATAGCTGCCTTTTATATTTTATAGCAAAATAAGTATTTATGGTATACTCTACCATTAAGGCGTGAAATATACTATTTATGTTTTTTTCTCTCTTTCTTTGGGTTAACACACAATTCTCTTTCAAAATCTGAGCAAAATTTTTCTTCAATCTCTCTCTCTTCCTTCTCTCTCTTCGAGCAAAATTCCTCTTTCTAATCTGGCCGAATACTGGAATCGCTGAACATGATTGCCAGATCTTAATTTTGCTCAAATTAATTAAAATAAGAACATGATTCACTTCTTTAGATGAAATTTTGCTAATTTCCGTATACAAATATATTATATTATGTACAAATATAATTAAATATATTATATTTTTGTATAAATATATTATTTTTTGCCTGTATTTATGTATTCTCAAGATCTGTATTTTTTTAATACAGTTGAATATCATTGTGTTTTGTGATTTTTTGTTGTTTGAATACAGTCGAATTGAATACGGTGAATTAAATACAATGTATAATAGTGACTATCTGTGGATTAAATACAATGTATACAATCAAAGTGAATAGAGGTATATACCCTATTTTCTTGATTTTTTGTTGTTTTTATACAACTGAATTCAATGTAGTGAAATTGAATACAATTCAATATTGCGCTTTCCGTTATTGAACACCCGTAATCACTATTTTTTTAGGCGGATTTCCTTACTGTATTTATACATATATTCGCGCGAATACATGGAATACATAATTAAACATCTGTAATCCCTGTGTTTTTACCTCATTGTATTCATAAATACAGTCGCATGAATGGAATACAGAACAATAGTAGCGAAATTTATGAAGAATTGATTTTGTTGAGTTATATTAGGAGTGTATCATGTTAATTGATCCTCTTTTCGTTATTAGACAGCTGGACAAACCTATTTTTAAGATGATTGTCGTTACTGTATTCATGAATGCATGACGCGAACACATCTGAATACAGTCGCGTACAGTTGGCCTTCCCTGTTTTTAGGCAATTTTTGCTACTGTATCATGAATACAGTAGCGCGAATACAGCGAATACACTACCGTAATAACTGAATAGTAGCTATAGGAAGTAATTATGTATATGTTAGCTATAGAAAGTTAATAGCCACTAAATAATAGTAATTTCTCAAAATTCCTCTAATCTTTTAACATTATCGCTTATTTAATTCCAACTCGTAAGTCCTCATCAAAGACTTTCAAATCTGTACAAACTAACGAAGATCTTAGTTTAATAATATTTGTATAGTTTAAATTCTAGATTCACTCTAATTCATATATACACTTTACCTTCAAATAAATTCCATAATTAATTCATAGAGTTTCACATGCCATCTCAAACTTAGAAAAATAAATAGCTCAAGAACAATTGTAGCTTGCTTATAGGCGCGATTAATAATATAAATTATCGTGACTATGAATATAGTTCTTGTAGCATAGTCATGATACGTAATTCCAAATTCAAGTATACGTCCACATGCCTTGACCATTAACTTCAAATAAATAAAATAAATACGTTGTGAATCACTAATACGTCTCACGTGGTGTGATTTGTGATGTGTACAAGAATAACAAGTGCGCGATATCGTGACTTGTTTAGATAAATTCCATAAATGCTTAAAAATGTATAATTAGAAACGGTAAAAATGTATACAAACATGTTTTAAAATATGTAATAATCAGATAACTAAGCCGAATGTAATTGTTAAGCGGCCATGCTAAAATTACAAAATCTGGGAGTGCCTCACACCTTCTCCTGGATTAACAGAATTCTTTATCTGGTCTTCTGTATTTCGCAGACTTAAACAGAGTTAAATTTTCTTGCATTGGGATTCAAAATAAATGATGACTTGCGAACACCATAAATAAATAATTCTAAGTGCCGGCTCTTAAAATTAAAATAAATAATCCCTTTTCAATAATGACGCTTAAAATAGAAAAATTCCTTTTCCAGAAAAAGAAGAAGGTGTGACAGTGTATTTTTTTCTATGATTTTTTTTTTATTAATCACCAGTACCCCCAATAAAAAGAACTGTACAGAAAGTCATATCCTGGCCCATACATGACCCCTAATTGCTTATCCTACAACTACAAATCAGATCCCCTACTATCCTCCAATTTTCCTTTCCCATTGTTTCTACTCTACTCCTGCCAACTCTTTCTACACAATTGGTCTATCAATTCCTGCTCATGACAAGTGAGGCTTGTTCAGTTGGTAAAAGCACCTCTACTCACGATCGTTAGGTCCCAGGTTCGAGTCACGCTGGAGGGGAAGTGTGGAAACACTATAGATCCTCCTAATTTGGGAGGGGTTTAGAAAAAAAAAAAGAAAAAAAAAATTCCCGCTCATTCCTACTACTCTTTTTATTCAGAATTGTTTATCCGGATTAGTATATATAAAACTCGATAACCGATAAGTCGAACCAGCATAAATATCTGTCCGATCGATCCGATAAGCAGTCCTAGCCAAGACTAGAATAGCATGAAGCGGCTCCAAGGTGTGAGCACGTGATTTTTACCGTACCCGAATTACCTTTATAAAAATCTTCAAATAATTTTTAGTTAAGTATTAGCCATTTTAGGAGTTTTATTAGGTTTTAATTGCTTGAATATTAATTAATTAAATACTTTAAAATATGTAGGCATGACATTTAGTTTTGTTTTGCATTTTAGGATTAAGTTAATATTTGGGTGTTTTTATAAAATTGAGAAAATCATAAAAATAGTTTATTTTATACTTTCCTAGTTTAATATTTAATTCCTAAGCTAACTTTATAAATACTTATTTTTAGCTAATTATGAAGGTATTAGAGATGAATAATAAACCAATGAAATAAAAGAGAAATCAGACTTGGCCCAATCCCAATTAGAACCGGACCAGCCCAATTCCCCTTCCCATCAGCCCACGCCCGTTTCCCTCATTTTTCAATCTGAACCGTTGATCTCAATGAGATCAACGGCTCAGAACCCCAGATCCCTTACATATAAATCTGTTCCAAATAACCCTCCCCCCCTTCCAGTTCATCATCTTCAGAACCTCAAACCCCACGAACCCTAGCCCCCCCACCCTTCTTCTTCGTTCAGCCATGTCCACACTTACCCACACGAACCCTGGCAGCCTCCCTCCACCCCGCAGCCATGGCCACTACCCTCCCCCGTCCCACCTCATCCAAGCACCCCCAGAACCTTATCATCCCCTTTCAACAGAGACAAAATCGGTGCACCAAAAATCCTAAAGTCAAGCGATTCTTGATAAAATCAAAAGAAAACCATAGCTTGCAAAAATTGGACTTGGCGAGCAATTTCTGAGCTTAAGACAAACTCTAACCATGTGTTCTTAA
>MCJB01047021.1:6981-89997 GCA_002018475.1 Nicotiana obtusifolia
ATATATATATATGTACATGCATGTGCACATCAGGTATCTCATGGTTAGTCACCCTCAAAGGCGTTGTAGAGTTGCTCAATCATCGTAGTCCCTTGGTGTCCTTTCCTTATATTATTACTGCCAATCTTCTATCCGAACAATATTATATTTTGAGTTACTTTTATGAATTCAATAGAGTTCGTGATTCCGTACTACCTAGTCTTGGGAGATTTGATGTGATTATTACCGTGTAGGCTTGTATCATCTTTATTTCTGTATTTATATTAAACTCTGTTTCATTATGTCACGTTTAATTGGTGTAGTTGTTGTAAGTGATCGGCTTGCTTAATTTTGGAGAGTAAGTGTCATCACGATCCTTAAGGTGGGATTTTAGGTCGTGACACAATCGTAGATGCAGAATTCACTAATCTGCCAACCATCCACTTCTGCGTAACCAAGCCACTTCTGCAGCTCCACTTCTGCGAAAACCCCCTTGCAAATGCGAAACACCCAGCTCCAACAAATGTTCGCGTCTGCGCCCTCTTGTTCGCACCTGCGGTTTCACAGATATGGAAATAACCTTGCATCTGTGAACCCATCCAGACTCCACTCAGCATCGCATCTGCAACCACCCTAGCTGCTTCTGCGATCACGCACCTGCGGCCTGCCCTTCACAGGTGCGAAAACACTAGAAATCAAGTGCCTTAAGCAATACCACTAAGTCCAAGAATGATCCGATATCAATCCGAAACACACTAGAGGCCCCCGGGATCCCGTCCAAATATACCAACAAGTCTTAAAACATAACACGAACCTACCTGAGGCCTTAAATTAGACCAAACAACATCAAAACTACGAATCGCACCTGACTTAAGTAAAATAATAAACTTTCAACTTCCAAAACTCATGCTGAACCATATCGAATCAACTCCGTATGACCTTAAATTTTGCATGCAAGTCCGAAATGACACAACGGGCCTATACCAACTCCCAGAACTATAATCCGAACCCAATATCAACAAAGTCAAACCTCGGTCAAGCTTATCAACCTTCCAAACCTTCAACTTTCTAACTTCCGCCAAAAAGTACTTACCAACCTATGGACCTCTAAATCAAAATCCGGACATATACTTAAGTTCAAAATTACCATACGAAGCTATTGGAACCATCAAAACTCCATTCCGGAGTCGTCTACATATAAGTCGAACTCCGGTCAACTCCTACATTTTAAGCCTTCAACCAAGGAACTAAGTGTCTCAAATCAGTCAAACTCTCCCGATACCACACCAATCAACCCCGCAATTCACATAGCTATAAATACACATATATAAAGGATCATATAGGGAAAACGAGGCTAAAATACTCAAAACGACCGACCGGGTCGCTACAAGTTCTCTTTTTCTCTCTTAAAATGTTGTCAACTATTAAGCTCTCTATTATTATTTTTAATTTTATTTACAACATTATTTGATATTAGCAAGTGCAAGTAAGCTACTGTGCAAGTTTCAAAATTCAAATAATAGACTTTTAAGTGTTCATATTATTGCTGTATTTTGGTACACCTCGTTCCAAATTTAGCTCTTATTTAATATTTTATTCTCGAATATTTAATTTTTTAAATCTTTGAATCGTAAATTTTGTGATCTTAGTTTTTATAATGGATTCTTTGATTAAATAATTTTGTGGGAATAAGGGTATGAAAACAAGAGGTGATTCTAGTAGTCCAAATGATTATACACTTGTTTATGAAATATCACTTAATACAGATTATGTTAGTCTACTAGAGGATATGGTACAAATAATGATTTAGATGACATTAGTATACTAACCAACACCTAATAGTCTTGTTTTTGGTCAGTCTTTGTCTCAATCCTCAGGCCACCGACTCTCGGGCTAAGCCTTCTTTGCCACCTAAGGCTAAGGGACCTAAAGAAGGACAAGTAGGTGCTGATAGTTTACAGAAATAGAAAATACTGATAGGATTAAATATAGTATTTGCAAAGATAATTTTAAACATGAGATTGGGAGTAGTAAAGGGTGTACGAGTGCACTGAATGGACACAAGAAGGATACACATCGTATTAACTGGAGTGCTGATGAAGGCGATAGCCAAATAAAAATTAACCCAATTACTGAAGACTTATGAAAAGAAACTGAAGGACCGTGAGGAGTTTAAAAAAATAATTATTACGATCCAAAATCCCACCTTAAGACAGGATGGCGCCTTGCCGTACTTCTTAAGCAATCCAACTCACAATCAATAGAATAAAGTTCAATTTTCATTAATTAACAAAATTATATCATAAATAAAAGTAGGATAATTTAGGACAGTAAAATATTCGATACAAGTATCACATGGTCTAAACACGGCTGAAACAGTACAACCCCTATGAACTAGGTGACACAAGTTAACGAGCAACTACTGAATAAGTACAAGTCTGAATACATGATCACAATCGTCTATGAGAATGAAAATAGACAGGAGATAAATAAGGATTGGGACTCCATGTGCTGTGGATCGAAACAATATGGCAGCTTACCGCGAAGTCTCCAATAACGCACTCCTACGCAGTTCAAAGCGTATCGCAATCTTAGTCTCAGAACCTGCAGAAAAATATGGAGAAGTGTAGTATGAGTATCCTACAATCGATACCCAGTAAGTATCAAGTTTAACCTATAAGAAGTAGTGGCGAAGATAGATGCATCTGAATACATAAGACATAAAAAATGATAACCAACATGGAGCTGAATCAATTTATATCCTCATGACAACAGGAATCAGGATATAAAAACATTCGAAAGATCTAAAGCATGCTTTTCCAATTCAACAGATAATCATAACGCTGCTCAAGTATGGCAAGAAAAACTGGCATGCTTCAATCAATGGAGTCAAAGGCTCCAACTAGCATGTATACATGGCATGCAACAATTAGTATTTAAATGAATGGTTCTAAATGAATCAAGAATATGAATACATATTCAAACCCGTACAAGATCCATGTACCCTGATACAAGATCCATGTATCCCGATAAAATTCATATATTACAATAACCCGATACAAAATCCATATATCAACTCGATATAAAGTTCATGTACCGATCATGCTCATATGGCCCAAAGTAACATGGATAATTACCTGACTACGGAGGGACGGTACCAAATCCAAGTGCAAAGAGGGGCATAATAGCAATCCCTCATAAATTAGTATCCAATCATCATGCCCAATGTGCCATAACTATATCTCATCCGCATGCTTAACCTTTCATGCCAAATTTCTCAGTCCAAATCAAGTATCCTTATTCAAATGTATGCATATGCTCAAGAATTACAGATAAAAGGTGCACACAGACTTAATAAAAATCATACGGATATGTGCTCTTGAAATCTGTGAATTTAAGTAATTCAACATATCAAGGATAAGTTTTGCCTTTGTAAATAATCATATACCTAGGAATGATTTCTAACATGAATAAGACAACAAAATAGTCACATAAGTCAAATAAATCATGAATCAAATGAGCACATTATCAAAAAAACGCATACAATATTTTAACTCTACCTCGGTCATGATATGAACTCGGTAAGTGCATATACGCTCGCCAACACATATATATACCACCCTCAATACCTTAAACACATAGCAATCAAGTCAAATTTTAGGGTTTCCCTCTTAGCAAGGTTAGCCAAGAGATTTACCTCTTCGGGCTAGCTTCAACCACAAATCGCATCAAAACCTTGCTCTATTCCTCCAATTATGCAAAATCAAGCCAATAATCATCTAAGGAAGTCAAACAATCCTATAGGAAACGATCCCAATCTATAAAGCTTCAATCTTATGACCCATATCCTGCCGAATCCAAATATACAATTACTTTCCAAATATGGGTCCAAATCGGTGGTCAAAACCAAAATACACTCTCCTAAGTATAGGTAAACCCCCAAATTTTGCTTTTAAAATTTCTAGTTTTAGGTGTAGAAATCCATGGGTAATTAATATATAAAATCAAATCCAAGTGAAATTCACCTACCTCCATGGTAGTAGTGAAATTGCTCTTCAAACTAATCTTCACGAAGTCTAAGGCTCAAAATAAGGAATAATGGGTAAAATCCCGTAAATGGCATCATGGATACTCTACCCAACTGTACACTACGCGAACGCGACCTCAGGCCCAAGTTCGCAAAGAACATAAGACCCAGTGCCTGAAAACCTTCATCCCGAAAGTGTCGTGTACCACGTGAACACGAAGGCCAACTTGCCTTTCAACTACGCGAACGTGAGAGATGAAGCACGAACGCAAAAGGCTGCTGACCAGCCTTCTCCAACACTTCGCGAATGCGAGGTCACCTATTCTAACGCGAAAGGCTGCTGACCAGCCTTCTCCAACACTTCATGAATGCGAGGTCACCTATGCGAATGCGATAGTTCTCATCCACAATATTCCTCGAAGCGAGAACTCTATCGCGAATGTGATAAAAATATTACCAGCAGCACAGAACACTCTACGTGAACGGGACACACTGGAACACGAAGCACATCAGAACATCAGCAGATCTGTATACGGGTGAAATCGGGGTTAACACACTCCCTGATTTCCTAGTGGATCAAACAAATTAAGATTATCAATATATCAGATCAAATCCGAAGCTGGGAACTCTTCGTGTCGAGGCCTGAAGGGAGTGCTCGCGATCGGACCTAATAAAACGACACACCTCAGACTTGCGATGAGTTCTGAGGCTTCTGGAAGCGCAATGAATGTTGTAGGCGACAGATAGAATGCCGTGATATTCGGTACCAACCGGATATCATGACACGGATCTCGCTCGATGGCAGTTACAGATCGGTAATTAACGAGAAAGGAGGATTTTTACCTTTTTTAAACTTGTACTAAGGGTGAAACTCTCCTACTATATAAAGGGGAAGTCTTTTCTTTGATAACACACATTGTAACACGCAAAGCAAGGCAATACAAATTCATTTTTCTGCTTTCTAGCTATTGCAAAGTTCTTATTTTATTGTTGTTCTTCATACACAATTGGCTTCGAACCAAGGGTTCGATCGAGGGCAACACTACTGTCCAACCTAAATTCAATCCGGGCCGTAAAATCACAATTGCTTTGATTATTCATTTTATCTTTAACTCGTTTATTTAACATTCTTGATTATTTGTGTTGAATCAATCCACATATCCTTAAAACCACGTACAAATTTAATTGTTATCCATTTTAAGGGTAAACAGTTTAGCACCCACTGTGGGGCTAAGGATAGTAGCGGTGATTTGATACAAATCTCCATAACACACTCTATTTTATACTTGTTCTTTAAAGTCTTAATTTCAGGTCAGTTTAAAGAATGTCAAATTCTCAGTCTGCCCACTTGAAATGTTGACGTTGAGTTTGGCCATCATGGCGTAATAGCAATGTGGTGCTTAGCAACGAGGTACCTCTTGATGATCCCAACGGAACCCAGTTGCCGACACGATCGATGCTAACTCACAGGTGGCCATCGACGTCAACCTGCCAACTGATCCCGAAAATATTGTTCGCGGAGGACCCGACCAACGGCTCGAGAAGTGCCCTCAAGTGAAGTAGATGGAGTTAGCCTACGGTTAATATTTGAAATGTTGTAGGCTCAATAGGTGGTGATAACATAGCTGTAAAATCAAAGCAACGCCCCCAGCAGAGTTGAGCCCGAACCGTCCCGAGAGAACATCCGAAGGAATGAGCAGATCAAGGAGAGACTAGGTGAAGCTGAGTCCGGGGTCAATCCCAAAGTAATGAAAATGCTTGAAGCATTAATGAAGCGGGTGGAATCAGGTGAAAAGAAAATGAGGCCAATGACAAGAAGGTGGAAACATACAATTCCAGGGTCGATCAAATTTGGGGAGCACCCCTGAGTGCGGCACCGAAGTCGATCCCTAAGAGGCTTTGTATGCCCGAAATTCTAAAATATAATGGAACCACAGATCTGAATGAGCATGTGACCTCCTATTCATGCAGAATCAAAGGGAACGACTTGGAAGATGATGAAATCGAGTCGGTGTTACTAAAGAAGTTCGAGGAAACTTTGTCCAAAGCAGCAATGATATGGTATCCCAACCTACGCCCAAATTCCATTGACTTGTCTGCTATGCTTGCAGATGCTTTCGTGAAGGCCCATGCTAGGGCCATCAAGGTCAAGACCAGAAAGTCAGGCCTTTTCAAGGTTAACAAAGAGACAACGAGATGCTCAGGGAATTCGTATCAAGGTTCCAGATGGAACAGATGGTCCTGCCTCTTGTCATAGATGATTGGGCCATTCAAGCATTTACCCAAGTATAACCCCCGAAGCTCCTTGGTTTCACAGCAGCTAAAACAAAACTTGGTAGAATACGCGGCGATAACTTGGGCCGACGTCCACAATAGGTACCTGTCCAAGATTAGAGTCGAGGACTCAAATCAGAGCCCCTTCTTGATCTGTTTACCCCATCAGGGCCGACGACAGGTCTAAGAGAGCCGTCGATCATGAGCCAAGACTGGTCTGGGATCGGTACTAACCATAAAGCGCAGAATGAAAGGGAAATAGGTCGGGCGTCAGCCCACAAGGAACGAAAAGAGAGGCGATCGAGGGCCTAATAGCCGAGGTATGATGAGCAAAAATAGTTTCAACAAACTGCTCGAGGGTAGAGAAGCACCAAGATAGTTAGAATACAACTTCAAAGTTGATGCGATTAGCATCGTATCAGCCATCGGGCACATTAAGAAAACTAAGTGGCCCCGACCATTTAAGTCCGACCCTACCCAAAGAGATCCAAACTTGATGTGTAAGTATCATGGCACTCATGGCCACATGACCGAGGATTGTCAGCAATTGAGAGAAGAAGTTTCCCAGTTGTTCAATAACAGGCACCTCTTGGAATTTCGGAGCGATCAAGCCAAAAATCACTTCAGGAACAGGGACACCAACAAACAGGCCGAATAAGAGGAGGCTTAGCACGTCATCAACATGATCATTAGAGTGGTTGATATCCCCCAAGGGCCAATGATAAAGCGCACTGAAGTATCTATCACAAGGGAAAATGAACCTAGATTATGTTCCGGAGCAACCATTTTGTTAAGCAACGAGGATGCCGAGGGCATCGTGCAACCACACAATGATGCTCTGGTAATATCCGTACTTATTAATAAATCTTGAGTTAAACGTATGTTGATTGATCTAGGTAGCTCGGCCAACATCATTAGATCGAGGGTCGTAGAGTAGTTGGGGTTATAGGACAAAATAGTGCCGGCGGTCCGGGTGTTATTAACAGATTTAACATGGCACGCGAAACCACTAAAGCGGAGATAACCCTGCCAGTGAACACCACCGGGACGATCCAAGAGATAAAATTCTATGAGATCGAAGGGGACATGAGGTACGACGCTCTATTCGGTTGGCCGTGGGTTCACAACATGAGGGCGGTACCCTCAACCTTACACCAGGCGCTGAAGTTCCCTATGCCGAGAGGAGTCAAGACGATCTACGGAGAGCAGCCGGCCGTAGAGGAAATGTTCGCAGTCGATAAGGTAATCCCGGTGCCCATGATTTCGACATCAAGGAACATGGAGCCGACTAGAAAGGAAGAAATTAAATAGCAATAACCAATGCCGGTCTCGATCGAGCTGGAGGAACAAGGAGTTGATGAGGAGGATGATTACAGAGTCCCGAGATTGTTCTTAGATCCTGATGACACCAACACCACCAAATCAACGGTCGAAGAACTGGAGCAAGTCATATTAATCTAGCATCTACCAGATAGAAAGGTATGCCTGGGCACGGGGTTAATCCCCGAACTCAGTAGAAAACGCATTGATATTGTTAAAGCTAACATAGATTATTTTGCTTGGTCCCATCTTGACATGACAGGGATTCCGCCGGAGATAACCACTCATAAGCTGAGTTTGAACTCAAAGTTCCATTGGGTTAAGCAGAAAAGGAGACCACAGTCCGAGGTCAAGCATGCATTCATCAAAGACGAGGTACCTAAACTCCTTATAATAGGTCCATTCGGGAGGTTAAGTACCCCGACTAGTTAACTAATGTAGTAGTAGGCCTAAAAAGGGAATAAGCTAAGAATGTGTGTATATTAAAAAGATCTAAATAAGGCATGACCCAAGGATTCTCTCCCTTTGCCTAACATCGATCGAATGATCAACGCGACTGCTAGGCAGGAGATACTAAGTTTTCTCGATGCCTATTCCGGGTACAACCAAATTCGGATGGACCCAGGTGATCAAGAAAAGAATTATTTTATCACTAAGTTTGGCACCTATTGCTATAATGTAATGCCGTTCGGATTAAAAAATACTGGTGCCACCTACCAACACCTAGTAAATCGGATGTTCTAGGAACAGATAGGGAAATCCATGAAAGTTTATATTGATGGCATGTTAGTCAAGTCCTTGCGAGCAGATGACCATTTGAAAAATTTATAGGAGACCTTCTATCACGCCCCCAACTTGGCCTGGACGTAACACGACACTCGGTGCCTAACTATAGGTGACCGAGCGAACTAACTGGCTGGCTAAATCAACATGTGATATCATAACATACTGAATGCAGAAGATAAACTAACACATGTTGAGATACTGAAAGTCTGAATAATATAAATCAAAGTGTGTAAACGTTAATACAAGTCTGAAACATATTTGTAGTCAACATTGCTTAACATAAAAAGCTTGTGACTCTATCTAACTATTACTCTAGTCTATGAAGCCTCTAATGAAGTACTAAAAATACTAATTGTCTGTAAATATTAAAAGACTGTAAATTAGTGATAATGGCCTAAAAGAACTGGGGCTCACCCAATAGCTGCTACTATAATCCTAGCGCTCTGAATCGTCAACCTGTAAATCATTACCTGCATCTTGAGATGCAGGCCCCAGACAAAAGGGACGTTAGTAAATTTAAATTACACTGGTATGTAAAGCAACTGAAAAAAAGATCTATAAATAATGAAACTGAAATGGAGCTGATAATTGAGAACTAATAACTAATAACTAAAATAATAACTGCTGAAACTAAAACTGAAATGATAACTGATAACTGAACAAAGGAAGTAAGGATATGAATACTCCTTCTTCTAAATGATGAACCACCTGTTTATCTGAATAAATAAACTGCGGTCTCAGGCCCAAAGATGCCTAAAGCATAAACTCCGGCCTCAGGCCCAAAAATGCATAAAGCATTAACTACAGCCTCAGGCCCAAAGATGCATAAAGCATTAATTGTGGCCTCACGCCCAAATACAGGTGTTCAACAGTCAGGAATATAAAATTAGGAACTGAGAATCATACTGCAATACATGATACTAAAATACTGAATCATATTGAGTTACATGATATTAAAAAGATGAGTATTAATAGACTAGACATGTATTCACGAACTGATTATGAAAACTAAAACTTTAAATATTTATGACATGCTGAGTAATCTAGACTGAGACTCTTGGATATCAAACCCAAGTCTATATTGATTACGCACTATGCTCACAACGTTCAGAATGAAAGTCGTGAACGAGTCACGAAGCTATAGAATAGAAGTTTAGCAACTATTCAAGGAACTAGGCTTAGCTATATTTCTGAGGCAATTAGTAACATTGTAAAAGAAACGTAGTGTAGGGAGAATCATTAACATTCCCAAACATAGAGAGTTAGCCTCACATACCTTGACTCTGGTCCTTTTAAGCGTATTACAATCTGTGTCAACATATATAAGGAGGAACTAATATTAGCACTAATTCTCATGTTTTAGTCACTTAGGAATTTCATCGAACACCTTATGGGCGTAAAGCCTCATAGCCCTTAGTAATTGGTCTTTTCTTCACCAAGTTCTCATTCTACTATTTCTAGGTGATTCTACTAACCCAAATAGATGAAACTAGCACAATATTTCATCACCCAAATATTTACAACAATCATAAGTCAACAATCCAAAACCCTAGCATAGTTCATATGGTTCTCTTTATCAAACCAATTTATTATTCTCTCAAAACTCATCAATTCATAGCTATAAATGATTTGGGAGTAAAAGCATTACCTTTTTGATGTTCAATCCTCTTAAATCTGAGTTCTAGGGTCTTTTCTCAACAATGGTGTCTTGATCGAATATCTAATGATTTGAAGGATTTACCCATGTTAACAAAGTGCTGGAGAATTGAGATTAACTTAGAATCATCGTTAGAACTTACCTTGGATGATGGAGGTATCTAGGGGAAGTTTGGTTCTTGAGAGCTCCCCTTTCTAAAGCATATGTACGTGTTTGGGGTTGTAGGGAATGAGGTAGGGTTTAAATAAGTGCACGCGTCCCAAAAATTGAGGAAGAAATAAAAGTAGCTCGAATAAACATCGTTGGCGCGGGGCATGCACTATCAGGGGCGCTGACTTAATGCCCTGGACAGTGCCTTGCACTGTCAGGGGAGCTGAGGTTAATGTCCTGGACAGTGCCTTGCATGGTCTATGGCCATGAGTTTTTATGGACTTGCGTTGTATATGGCCGTGAGTTTTCATTGCCTTTCACTATCTAAGGTTGTGAATTTTCATAGCCTTGCACTGTCTAAGGCTATAAGACGGATCTCCCAAAAACTTAGTCAATCCAATCGAATTTTATGCACCTCACTCTCGATCTTGATTCTATGATAATTGTTTCCACCTAAACTCATCATGATAGGACTTCACCTGTCTAAAAGGTCACCTTAATACTCAATTAACACAACCAAAACTAATATGAATTACGGAATGTTACACTTTTGAAATATTAAAGAAATACAATATGAAGTTGAACCCTGGGAAGTGCGCATTTGGGGTCGGACCGGAAAAGTTCCTTGGGTCCATGGTGTCCAATCAAGGGATCGAGATCAATCCTGACAAAATCAAAGCCATAGAGGACATCACCATGGTGGATAACGTCAAGGCCGTTCAAAGGCTAACTGGCGTATAGCCGCCCTGAGTCGGTTCATATCGAGGTCCTCGGATGAAAGCCGTCGGTTCTTCTCACTGTTAAAGAAGAAGAATAACCTTTCCTGGACCCCAGAATGCTAGAAATCTTTGGAAGAACTCAAGCGGTACCTATCGAGTGTGCCCCTGCTCCACACTCCGAAGACGGATGAACAACTGTACCTTTACCTGGTGGTTTCTGAGGTGGCGGTAAGTGGAGTCCTAGTCTCGGAGGAAGAAGGTATGCAATTTCCTATTTACTATGTCAGTAGAACTTTAGGCGAGGCCGCAAGAGGGTATCCTCACCTGGAAAAATTGGTGCTCGCTTTGCTAAGCGCCTCCAGAAAACTAAAGCCATGCTTTCAATGCCACCTCATATGTGTCATAATTTCTTACCCACTAAGGAACATCATGCACAAACTCGAGCTCTCGAGCTGGTTGGCTAGATGGGCCGTTGAAATTAGCTGGTATGATATCGAGTATCAACCTCGAACTGCCATAAAATCCCAAATTTTGGCAGATGTCGTGGCTGACTTTATGCTGGCTTTAATACCCAAAGTCGAGAGGGAATTGCTGTTATCCTCTAGGACCACCTCAAGATTTTGAACCTTTTCTACGGACAACACCTCGGACACGAAGGGGTCCATGCTCGGCATCGTATTAAAACCTCCCACAGGAAATGTAATTAGGCAGTCTATTAGAACTGTGAAATTGACTAACAATGAGGTCGAGTATGAGGCCATGATTGCAGGTCTAGAATTAGCTAAAAGCCTTGGAGCGGAGGTGATCGAAGCCAAATGCGACTCCCTCCTCGTGATAAGCCAAGTTAACATAATGTTTGAAGTAAAAGAAGAACGAATGCAAAGGTACTTGGATAAATTACATGTAAGGCTGCATCAATTCAGAGAATGCACCCTGCAGCACATACCATGAGATCAGAATAATGAGGCCGATGCTCTGGCTAACTTGGGGTCGTCGGTCGATGAGGATGAATTCAGTTCAGGAACAGTACTGCAGCTCATGAAATCAGTGATAGAAGAAGGTCACGCCGAAGTACTCAACAAGTCTAACTTAGGATTAGAGGAACAAGTATATTGATTACTTGAAGACTGGAAAATTGCCTTCGGATCCCAAAGAATCGAGTGCCCTGTGTACCTAGGCTGCTAGATTTAGCTTGGTCGAAGGGGCACTGTTCAAAAGAACTTCCGACGGCCTGCTTGCCAGGTGCTTGGGACCGGGTGAGACCAAATATGCCCTGAGAGAAGTTCACGAGGGTACTTGCGAAAATCATTCAAGGGCAGAATCTTTGGATAGGAAACTGATTACGAGTGGTTATTACTAGATCAAGATGGAGAAAGATGCGAAGGACTTTATACGGAAATGCGATGACTGCCAGAGACACGCCCCGATGATCCATCAACCAGGAGAAACACTCCACTCAAAATTTTCCCTATGGGCATTTATGAAGTGGGGAATGGACATTGTTGGTCCCCTACCGTGGGCACTTGGTAAAGCTCAATTCTATTATTCATGACCGATTATTTTTCCAAATGGGTCGAGGCTCAAGCATTCGAAAAGATTCGGGAGAAAGAAGTCATTGACTTTATCTGGGACCACATAATATGTCAATTTGGAATACTGGCCGAGGTAGTTTGCGATAATGGAATACAATTATCGGCAGCAAGGTAAGAAAATATTTTGAAGATCACAACATCATGAAGATACTATCAACACCTTATCACCCTAGTGGGAATGGACAGTCAGAATCAACAAACAAGACCATACTTCAAAACCTAAAAAAGAGGTTGACAGGTGCGAAAGGGAAATGGAAGGAGATCCTACCCGAAGTCCTGTAGGCGTACCGTACGACTTCAAAATCTAATATTGGGGCCACCCCGTTTTCATTGGTCTACGGAGCCAAAGCCTTAATACTAGTCGAGGCGGGAGAACCAAGTTACAGGTTCCAATATATGATAGAAAAGCCAAATGACGAGGTCATGGTCACGAGCCTGGAACTATTGGATGAAAAGCGGGAGGTTGCCCTGGTTTGGTTGACTGCCTAGAAACAGCAAATAGAAATGTATTACAACCGAAGAGCCAACCTCTGACACTTTCAAGTACGACATACAACTACCGAACAACTGAAATGTGGCACACTTAAAGCGGTACTACTGCTAAGGTATAAACTCAATTACTCTTTAATCATGTTATAATCCGGACAAACATTTGCAGGTAAACGACCAAGGATGGATGTGACTATTAGGTCTGGAAGCACGCGTTGCACTCTTTTTCCTTAAACAGATTTTGTCCCAAAATGAGTTTTTTGGCAAGGTTTTTAACAAGGCAATAGTAAAACGTGCGAACATAGATTCGAAGACCGGTTTCAAATCAGAGTCAATGATCATTCACTTCGTATCAACAGTTTCCGAACTCTCACAAGTTTGACCTCGAATACGGGGGCCATTACCCTCAGATTAAGGTTTTTAGCAAGGGAAAAAGAAAAATTTGTATTCTAACACCTAAGGCTTGGTGGTTAGGATTCATTGTAAGGGCCAAATGGTCACATAAACCGTGCTCACATAGTCCACTATAGCCATGACACAAGTTTTTATGTGCTTTCGGTCATGTACTTGGCATACTAAGAAATAAAAGAAAATTCCGCTTTGCTATTATGAATTTCTTGCTTCTTTGATTCCGGATCCTAGAACCCACGTGCTACCCCTACTAGGGGACTGTCGCCCAAAAAAAAGTTCAAACGGCCTGTGCTACCGAATCCCGTAGGCACAAAACCTATTAGGCAGTGCCCAAATACCAAAGGCTATGGCCACCTTAGAAATTGCTCAGAGACGTTCGAAGCTCGTAACCAGAAGTAAGTCCTTTACCAAAAAAAATAAATTTTCGAAACCTACTAAAGGGTTACCCTCGGCAAAAACATCGTCTAAAAACACGTAAGCATCTTGAGAACCTACAGTCTCATCGAGGGTCCAAAGCCACGAGCATACAAAGTTGCATCGAAGGCGGGCTTCGCTCATAACTTTTGGAAAATGAATACCCCGGAACTACATCTGATTCTATGCTAAGGCACAAAAACAATACACGAATAAAAGATGCTGGAAAAATAAAGACACGATATTGCCAGCAAGGGAAAAATTTCATATATATATATATATATATTGCAAAATATATTTACAAAGGCCGACAAAACAGCCCCAACATGAAGAAAAAGAAAAAACAAATAATACATAAAGAATAAAAAAAACTGAAAAAGTACCAAGGCATCTACGCCTGGTCTTCACCGGGGCCCGACTCGTCGCCATAACCGTGGGAGCCCTCAGATCCCTCGAGCCCTCGGAACCCTCGAAGCCTTCGGCACCCTCAGTCTCGTAGAGCTCCTTCGCCTCAACCTCAAGCTTCTTAGCTTCCTCGATCTCGGCGATAGGTCGAAGCCTCAGGCTGGATCTTTTCGCGGGTCTCTCTTCGGGACAAACGCTTCACATATTCAGTCTTTGTCTTTAGGCAGTATCGGCTTTCTCCACATCGGCCTTGTACTGGGCCACAATTTTCTCGGGATCAGTAAAGGTTGTATTCAATTTTGACCTCAGTGCTTCGTACTCTCTTTCGAGGGCATCCCATTCTGCGACGGCCGAGCTCAGCTGTGCTCGAAGACCATCATTTAGCTGAGACCACTTATAAGCTTTGTCCTTCGCCACCTACAGTTGATTCTAAACCGATGCCAGCTCCGCCTTAGCATTTTCCTTCTCTGAAGCCAGCAGGTCCATCCTGCCCTTCCACCCTTTGGCCATGGCCTTGACCTCGTTCATCTCGGCCCCGAGCTGGTCGATAAGGTCAATCTTTTGTTGGACCTGCGAAGTTGTGTTGTTAGTCACCATGAATAGCTCCTCATTTTTAGTGTCAAAGACCTTTACCTTCTCAACCAGGTCGGCATGTTCCCGCTTCAGGGTCGAGGCCTCCTTCTGAGCTTTCCCCAGCTCGTCCTGGAGGTCTTTAAGGGTCTCGTCCTGTTGCTCATGGAGAAGCCTATACATGTCCTGCTTTTGGACTTTCTCTTTGAGCTCGAACTCGAGCTAGCAGATTTCCATGTGGTACCAGAGGAAGCTCTCATGGTGAAGCACTGAGGCTTGTTAAACAACGAAAGTAGTAAGAGACATCTAAACTTAAGTGGAATTCATAAAGGGGTGTAAAAGTGTTGGTATCTTACTCGGTTTAGCGCCTACTGCGTCTCGTTGAAAAGACTTGATGTACCCACCTCGTTCATCTTTGCCCATTCCTCCTTGGTCACTAGGCATCGGAGGTAGCTGGCTACGCCCACTGGAGCAGATAGGACCCGAGCATCCTCTGGGACTGTAAGAATGACCTTTCTCTTGCGCCCAGGGTCCACACTCGGTGTGGGAAATTGCTTCACCAGTTTTGGGCTCGAACTTGACTAGCTAGCTCCTGAGTGCACGTCCTTCTTCGGGATCTCCAAGTGGCGCAGCCCGTGTCCTTGCCATCGAAAAAGGAGTTGAGGGGATCATCTGAACCCTGCACTCCTTCACTTGATTTTTCTTTGCCCGCTTGCGCCTCTTCGAGCATGGACTCAGTATAGGAAGGCGTCTGAATGATGTCAATGACACCGGTCGCCTCCTTCGGAATGGGAGCGACTTCCTAGGGGGTTACAATCTCCATCTCCCCCTCAAGTTCCCGTGCCTGAAGGGGATCAGCCTCGAGGCCCTTTCTCGGTTGTCGTCAGCTCCCCAGTCAGGGTCGATCCATAGGCGACCAAGATGTTGTCTTCTTCAGGCTCATCCTTGAGCCGATAGAGATAGCCAAGGTCTGGTACCCTGGACTTGGTATTCTTCTTGGGCATCCGAGCCTGGGTGGCCGCCTTCTTCTTCCTCTTCCCCTCGGGGTCCAGAGAACCGAAGGGCTTTATCTTTTTCTTCTTCTCCTCCTTCGCGACAACTCCAGGCTATCCCTTGATAGAGGGCTCAATGGGCAAAGACGGGTCCTCGTCTTCGTCAAGCGGAATAAGTTCAATGGTCTAAGGAGCACTATGTAAGTTAAAAGCATAATGGTAACAATTTCAGGAAAGAACCTCACCATGAGAACGTGCCTCCCATCTGCCTTTCGAAAGCTTGCTTCACGTGTGCTCGGAGTAAGGCATCTACCAACAAATCCCCTCGATCCACTCCTTGAATCGGGGATTGCATCTGGATCCTGGGCAACGGCTGCACGACCACAAACACAAGCAATGAGAAAAGGAAATAAAAGGGAAGAACTAAAGAAAGACAAAACTTACGCGATGCATTCCACTCCTCGGGGAACGGTAGAAACTCGGGGAGAATCGGGTCTTTAGTTTTCACCCGAACGAACCACCCCTGCCAACCTCGGTCTCGGTCCTCTTCAATGCTCAAGAAAGGTTCCTTGCTTGCTCGACGGACGAGCTTGATCTGTCCCCCTCGGAAGATTCAGGGACTATACAAGCAGAGTAGATGGTGAAGGGTGAACCGTGGAGTCTCGGTGTTATTTACAAAGTGGCACAATAGGATCACAATCCTCGAGAAGGATGGGTGGATTTGCCCAAGACACACCTCGTATCTCTTGCAAAAAGCAAGAACTACGGGATCCACAGGGGCAAGAGTGAAAGGATAAGTGTAAACACTCAGATACTCCTTCACATGAGTAGTTATATCGTCGTTGGGCCCGGGGACTACCACGTCCTTACCCTCCCACTTACAGTCTGCTCGGACTATCGGTAGGGTTTCTTCGGTGACAGAGCATATGTACCTCGGTGCTCCCTCACCCCGGTCTTAGTGGCTAGAGGCCTTCTCGACCTTGAAGTCATTCCCAGTTGAGAAGCCCTCGGGTATAAAGCTTTTCATGGGGAGCTCTGGGTCCACCTTGGGAGCAGCCACCCCGGCATCTACAGTCGGGTGGGAAGATGAAGGGGCAGCCTGCTGAGGAACTGATTTGGAAGTTTTAGCCATCATGATTTGGGAAAATATGAAGATTTGGAGGGAAATATGATGATTCAAAGGAAAAGTATGAAGGTTTGAAGAAAATAGTATGAAGTTTTGAAGGTGGGATGAAGGTATGAAGATATGGGTTAGAAATCTAAGAAGAAATATGAAGATTTGAAGATCAGAAATGAAGGTATGAAGATTTGAAAAAGGTGAAAGCCGCTAGAAAATTCAAAGGTAAAAGCTAGAATTGGTAAGTGAAAGAAGTATGAAAGGCCGGAGCTTTTATAGGGGAAATTGCAATCAATACGCGACATTTCACATTTGAAGACAACCAGCCGATGAACGATGCGTGTCAAAAGTCAGAACGACGCGACTGATGGGACGTTCCAGCTTATCCGTCACCTCGGTTGTAATGTACAAAGGAAGGAACCGAGGTTCAACTATCATTTCCCATCATTTCGGCAAACATACTCTCTGGGAAACGAGGGGACTATCTATTATGTAATACTATCGAGGTCTGAAAAGAGTGCTCGCCATCGGACCTGATAAAATGACGCACCCCGGACTTGGGACGAGTTCTGAGACTTCAGGAAGCGCAATGAATGGTTGCAGTCGATGATGTACCGGGTAATTTCGGCACATTTTGATACTACTTGCTTAGAGTTTAACTTGTTTTACGTGCAAATTCTACCGATACTTATGTAATTTTAGTGTATTTGCAGTACATCGAGTGTAAGGACCCAAAAGCTCGGAAAAGAGATCAAAAAGCCAACTGAAGACCAGAACAGAATTCAACTGCATCGCAGATGTGAGTATGCGGTCGCAAACAGCACATGCGGACCGCATATTTCACAAACAAATCGCAAACAGGGACAGAACTCTGGGCACTTCTTCATGTCAAGAATGCGGTCGCATATGCGACCGCAGAACAAGAATGCGAACCACAAACTTGTACTGTGAAATCACAAATGCAAGTAGAGTTTCTGGGTGAAAATTGGGGTGAAGAATTCAATTTCATAATCAACATGCGGACCGCAAAACCATATTGCGATGAAGGCAAAACTTTTGGGTTACATATGCGACAGTCGAGGAAGATTTGCGGTCCTCATTTCTGTTTTGCAACAGAAATGCGGTCCGCATTATTAACACCAGGGGCAAACTAATCCAGACCTCGCCTCGGGTTTTGGGCCTTTATAAATAGGTTTAATAGGGTTTTGTGGGGGATCATCTTGTCAGACTTGAGAGTAAAAAGTACGGGCAATTAACTAGTTTGAATTCTTGGAAGCTTTTGGGATCAATTACCTTCTATTTTGTAAGATGATGACAATTACTATTCTTTCTTATTCAATGTTCAGCATGAGTAGCTAAGTCTAAACTCTAAGGTTGTGAACCCTAAATGGGTACAATGTTATTGAGATTTTGATATTGAATATGATTTCAACGGATGATTAATATTTATTTAATTCTTATTCTTCAAACAATTGTTAGTGGTTGCAAACATTAACGAACACCAATTAATTCTATCTTTGCTTGGGAAAGTGGGATAGAATTTGGTAGAAGTAAACAACAAAGACTCAAGGCTTTAAACCTTGTTTAATAAAATCGCTTAGGAATAAATAGGTTTTAATTTGGCATTAATTGATTGTTCTTAATCACAACTCTTTTGTATTTGGAAAAATCATAAAGAGGATATATTATCAAATTATTGGAAAATATTGGGTAGTAAATTAGGTATCAATTGCATATCAAGAAAGTTGTCCATTGGAACTATACAATATTAATATCAATAGCATTATACTACATTAAGGGGAACACAACCTTGGTTTCTTTAATTCATATTATTCACATTCACAATATTGCAATCAGTTTTCGTTTACACTTAAGTTCAATATTCCTTTTTATTATAATTACTTGATAGAATTACGACTTAGTCGAGTATTACACTAATTAGATAAACGTTTCACACCTATTCCCTGTGGATTCGACCCCAACCTTGTTGGGTTATTATATTTGATACCGACCGCTTACACTATTCTTAAGGTGTAATTTGAGCGTATCAGTCGACAGATGGAGGGCCGTGATATCCAGAACCAACCGGATATCATGGCGCTGAACTCGCTCGATGGCGGTTACTGATTAGTAATTAACGAGAGAGGAGGATTTTACCTTTTTTAGACGTATGCTATGAGTGACACTCTCCTACTATATAAAGGGGAAGTCTTTTCTTTGATAACACACATTGTAACATGCAAAACAAGGCAATACAAATTCATTTTTTTGCTTTCTAGCTATTACAAAGTTTTATTTTACTGTTGTTCTTCATACACTATTGGCTTCGAACCAAGGGTCCGATTGAGGGCAAAACTACTGGCTAGCCTAAATTTGAGCCGGGCCGTAACATCACAATTGGTTTGATTATTCATTTTATATTTATCTCGATTATCTAAAATTCTTGAATATTTGTGTTGAATCAATCCACATATCCTTAAAACCGCGTAGAAGTTTAATTGTTATCCGTTTTAAGGAAAAACAAGATCAGCTACACAAAACTCAACCAAAATGGTTTGAAACCACCCCGAAACACATTTGAGCCTCACAAGACCGCGTCCAATCATACCAACAAGTCCAAATACATTATCCAAACTTACCCAAAGTTTCAAAATACATCATTTAACATCAAAACCAAGAATTGACGACCAAGTCATTCTCTTAACTTTTAAATATTCATATCTCACTGAATTCGTCCGAATCGCACTTAGACATATCAGATCACAACCAAACATCGCATACAAGTCCAAATCAACTAAATGTACCTGTGTGAAGTCCCAATCCAAGCCCAATAACACCAAAGTCAACTCCCTAGGAACATCCAAATTCTTCAAATTGCCAACTTTCCAACTCTCCAATTCTTCAAATTGCCAACTTTGAACAAATAGAGCCAAAACCTTCTAGGAACATCCAAATTCAATTTCGAATATACGCCAAGTCAAAAATCACCATATGGAACCTATTAAAACCATTAAATCCAGATTCCAAGGTCATTTACTCAAAAGTCAAATCTCGAAAAACTCTTACAACTTAAAAGTTCTAAATTGAGTATCATTCTACCAAATCAATCCCAAACACTGCGAACATCAAAACCAACTATATACACAAGTAATAATACATCACATGAAGTTTCTCAAGGTGTCAAACTGCCAAACGACATATTAAAGCTCAAAATGACCGTTCGGGTCATTACATTCTGCCCTACTTAAACAAACGTTCTTCCTCGAACGTGCCAAGAGTCGTTCCAAAGGTGCCAAAATATTGCACAACTCATCATACATATACCCATGGGTGATATCACATCACCTCAATACATATGATCCCATTATGCAATCCTGATTGAAAATTCTTCCTTCAACCTTATCTCATAATCCATGGAACCAAATTCCAACATTTGAAATTCCCTCAAGAGCCAATTCTTATATACATACACTGTATCAATCTTAACAAGCTGTATCAAACCATAAGTATGCTCCCACAATATACCCATACGACATACTCTATCGCTCATATGCCCATAGCAATATGTTCTAACCACAATAGCTGCTTAATACCAAAGCTGGTACTGGTAATATACCTCAAATCAAGTAGAACCTTGTTCCAAACTTTCAAAACACTGCTAAAGTTGAAAGGGACCTGCAAAAACCCATAACCACCTGTCAAATCAACAAGTCATGGAGTTTCCTCACCCGGAAAGTACCACTACAAAAATTTGAGCTGCCTAGTGACGTTCTACTCCCAAACACACCATATCCACATCCAATTACATTAATTCTAGATCTAGTAACCTCCTCTCAACTTGTACAAGATGTCCGATCGACATGCCCCACCAATTTCCATCTTGAACCGCTTACGGCACAACCCATACACCACACAAGTGACAACTCAAATGTAGCCAATAACAAAAACAGAACCAAATGAGAGAACTATCGAACAAGCCTAACATATCCAATAACAAAAGCAAAATGCTGTTAATCCATGCCACATGGTAGAAACTAAACATATGGAATATGTATCAGAAATCATATCCAAACATAACACCGTTGCGGCGTGCAACGCGATCCAACCATCATACTGCTCCACACAAGATTACTCTTTGAGTCAAAATTCTCATGCTAATCAAACACATGGTATCCACAACAAGCACCTAACGTGCATAAGAATTACCAGGGGAAGACGAATAGCATTAACCGCTACAAAAAGACAAGCACAACACCGGTGCAATAAATATATCAACATCTTAAGAGCCATCTCGCTCATATAACACCATAAGGCCTAAACAAGGCCGCAAAATGCACGTGAACAATCAAGTAGCCTTACAACCCATCATAGCATCCAGGGGTAACACATATAATAGATCGGGGCAAGAATAACATCCATTCGTCCCACTGACACACCTATAGAAAAAGCTGCTCTAGTAGGCAAATCCAATCCAGTATAGAATACTCATTCTCATTAGACATACCAATAGGCCACAAACAAATTTAGGTCATCCCAAAATATGTAGATAACCTCTCAAAATCCACAATGATCTCATCCATGATGCATACGACCAGCTGTCTAACCCTTAATACCCTTTCACAGTCCACAACCAATGAAACAATCTACCTCCACAAAGATCAAATCACTAAACCTCGAGAATACAAAATCCCGATACCTGATCTATATTTCTCCCACTTAAATACTGATGCATCACACATACACTATCACCTCACTAGAAATACTCCCATAAGCCTTCTGCACCAAATGGCAAAAATCTGAACATCCATGGTTACCCTCACCAACCACACGATATTTGTAGCACTAGTAAAACCTCTAGAATCAATATACAACATGTCGTCTACAACACACACTCTCTCCAGACGATACAAGATAGTGATAGCGTTCTCTTAACATCTGAAATCATCCATATCGTCTAGAACTCATGAAATTCCTTTCAAAATTGAATCCTAACCTTTTCCATTCAATTTCAATCCCACACAGCTCACCACATCTTTCATGCCTCTACACGAAAATACAAAAATCCCATTATCAACTCTAAATCGTGATAGAATACATACTTCATCGACCAGAAATCTTTCACTTAAACTTGATTTAGGAGAAAAATAACATCATGCAACAAGCTCCCCATATCCGTGGAGTACATCAACCTCAAGCCGTGATCAAAATTATCACAAACACCTAACCAAGCCATTAGAATTAAATCCCTATAAATAAACCAAGTCACACGGACTGCCAAATTCGAGAGCTGTCACCACAAACATCTACAAAGACCTATTATACCAAAGGAAGTAATCATCTCTTATGCTGATCCGAGCTACTGCTAAACGGACCCAACTTCTTATGATTACTCATGACCCACCTTCACGAAAACATTACTCCTTCCCAGTACACAATGGATCTCAATCAAAACTCATCCCAAGTGACACCAACATGAAATCTTGTCATCCTAAGACGCCTCAACCACTTTATTCCCTCTTATACACCCAATAATACCTCAACCCAAAATACCTACTCTGAAGTGATCTTCTATAAGTCTGAAGCTATTTCTTCCATCTCTCAAATGCTCTGTCGTAGAACTGATGATGTTACAGGAATACCCCAAGTCTCTTTCACAATCCGACATCAATCTCAACTCCTTAGCCACACGATGAATCCGGAGATCCCTAGGTACCGCATCTTAAATCTTGAATTCACTAGAACCACCCTCGAGAGTCACCCACTATATGCTAGTCCTAAATATATAGCTAAGCAAAATCTTATTATCAAAACAAAAACCCAAAATGAAATGTATAGACATAGTCTTTTGCCCGCAATGACCCAAATTGCGCCAACGTACCTTCAAATCTGTGTCTAGCCTATCACAAATCCATAATGATATGCCCCCACTTATACGCAGGTAAACGGCCCATGTTCTCATCCTCAACTTGTTGATAATCATACACTGTGAGACATACCTAATTAGGTCCTCCTTCATCCTCTTCCACTCATAATTCTACCTCAAATCATGGTAAATCTCTGCACCATCCGTATGAACAAAATACCATAAACTACAGACCTTCTCAATGATCATCTTCATCGAACCATCAATACTAGAAATATAAACTTGACCTTGATGTTGCAAAAACACCATCTCAGTAAGGACCACCTCCAAAGCACCACCTCGCAGACATATCCCGAAGGACAAGAAAATGCAGATCATCATACTGACGACCTCTGAACTGCTCCAACAAATACAATCGCGGAACCACACAAGCAAGAACTCCACTAAGTTCAAAAATGCTCAATCTCACAATTCTATAAATCAAGGCCAAAACGTTCATAGCCAAATTCCTTCCCTCTTTTGGAAAAATGCCAAACTCCAAATCGTAAACTAGACAGTTCCCTTCATGGGATTTGTAATAATCCAACCGGTTGTTTTGAGCTTTAGCATTCTGTTTGCTGGCTTAAGGTCTTGATTAGCTTCATATAATATTTTATAACTTGTATGTATGGCCAGTTTTCGTTTTTGAGCGATTTGAGATTGATTTGGAAGAATGATTCTCATTTTAGAAGCTTTAAGTTGGAAGAGTTGACCAAGTTTGACTTTTTGTATATTTGATCTTGGGTCGGAGTTTTTATTATTCTGTTAGGTGTGGATGGTGATTTTGGATTGAGGCGTATTCCCGGAGTTGGATTTGGGGATTCCTAGGTTGATTTGGCACTTTTTGGCAAAAGTTGGCAATTTGAAGGTTTAGAATTTTTTCAATTTTGACCGTGGTTTGACTTTATCGCTATTAGGTTTGAATTTTTGTTTTGGAACTTGAAATAGGCCTGTTTTGTCATTTGAAACTTGTCCGCAAAATTTGGTGTTATTCCGAGTTGGTTTGATAGAAATCACATGCATGGTTGTGTTTCTAGCAATTCATGAGTTCCATTGTAATTTTCATGTGTTTTGGTTTCTTATTGGTGGTTCAGGAAGTTATCTTGGTGTTTTGATCATATGACCGAGTTCGTATGATGTTTATGTACTTGTGTGGATGTTTAGTGTGGAGCCCCAAAGGGTCAGGTGTATTTCAGACGCGTTCCTAAGAGTTTTTGAGTAAGGTTTAGTTTTTGCTGGTGTGCGTTGTCGTATTTGCAAGGTGAAGGTCGCATTTGCGACCACCATATTTGCGAGTTACTTCTCGCTTTTGTGATGGATAGACGGTCAAGGGCTTTTTGCATTTGTGATCTGATGATCGCTTTTGTAAAGGGATCGGGGTTAGCAATTGCGAACATTATGTCGCTTTTGCCACATTTTCAGAGTTGCTCAAGGGTCGCTTTAGCAAATGCCTTTTCCGCATCTGCGATGGGCCAAAATTGCGAACCCTAGGTCACAAATGCAACGTCTACAACTGATTATATAGCTAGGATTTTGGGACGTAGCTTCATTTATCACATTTTTGAGCCCTAGACCCAGTGGGAGGCAATTTTAGGATGAGATTTTTGTACAAAGACATTGGGTAATTGATTGTAACTCACTTTTGATTGTACAACATGATTATTTATGAGATTTAACATCTAAATTATAAGTTTTGAAGAGAAATTTTGGGGATTTGGTTTTGAAAAATAAAATTTGAGATCTGATAGTAGAATTGGACTCAGATTTGAAAACCAAACACATATTTGGACTTGAGGGGTTATGGGTAGTCAAGATACCATTGGACTTAGTTTTTTGATCGGGCGAGCCCAGTGTTGGCATTTTTTGACTTTTGGGAAATTTTTTAAAGATCATAACTTTGTTAATCAAAATTGGTTTCTTTTGCATTTTTTGTTGATATTATGTCATTTTTGGTTATATTTTAGCCAAGCAAAGGTGAATTTTAGAGGAAAATATTTTAAGAGTATTGATTGAGGACTTTTGAGGTAAGTATCTTGCCTAACCTTGTACGGGAGAACTTCCCCGTAAGATTTGGCCTAATTGCATTAATTGTGTTATGTGAACCACGTGTACATAAGGTGATGTGCGTGTATACAGGCGTATGTGTTGGTTATAACAAGATTTGACCCGAGGTTGCTTTTATTGCTTTTTCCTGACTGAGAAGTCTTCGTTTTACATGAATTCACTTTGGTTGCTTACTTGAATTTATATTCCATTCTAGATATCATATTTTAGGATTTTAATTCCTTATTTGGCCAAAGTGGGCGTTTGTGAGATTCTTGCTAATTTGAGTTAACTTTCATACTTATATGTTGTACACCCATCCACTTTTCCTTATTGAATAGTCCTTGTGTACTGCGTTGGAAGATTTTGAGTTAATGTGTTGATGACAATTGTTGTCATGTTGTGTTGTTAAGATTTTGGCACATTTGGACTTGTCGGGCAGATTGTTCGGGTGTTTGCACGAGGTTTCTGCCGTGCTAATATTATTGTTGATATTGCACATGCAGTGAGACAAGACGGGCTATATATATATATATGTATATATATATATATATATATATATATATAGAGAGAGAGAGAGAGAGAGTCCCTATATCTGAAATCGAGTGTGGAAAGAGTCCATGCTGCCATAATTTTCTAAGTTCGATTTAAAATATGGATTTTGGCAATTACAAATCGACCCAAAAGACAGGTACAAGACTGCTTTTACAGTCCCTTTCGGACAATGTATATATATCAGGTTTACGCAGCGCATGTGGCGAGAAAAGGTGGAATAATTGTTGATGCAGGTGTGGTGAGACAAGGCTGACATTTACTTTACTGTTGCGCATGCGGCGAGACAAAGGGGCTATGTAGGGATAACATGTGATGATCTGGGGGCATTTTATTGGTGATGTTTGTGTGGTGGTATGACTTCTTATGTATATCATGCATTTTTACTTGTTTTGTTGTGTTGTTAATAACGTGCTAATATGTGTCTCTATCATTTACTTGATTATTTGGTTGCCAAGGTAAGTTCACTTACATGGAGTTGTTATCTCATATTCTGTTGAGGTGTTGGTGACATAACGCAATGAAATAAAAAGGAAGTTGTTATCATGCATTACTTTACATGATTCTCGATAAATTTCTCTTGAACATGTTATTGATAACTGACACGAGTTGTGATATAGATTGTGGCATGAGGTCTTTTTCGTGCGGTTGTGGTATTTGTTGTGGCATGAGGTCTTTCCCGTGCGGTTGTGATATACAATGTGCACGATGTCTTTCTTGTACGGTTTGGTAAATGTTGTGGCATGAGGTCTTTGCCGTGCAGTTATTTTATACATTATGGTACGAAGTCTTTGCCGTACGAGTGTGACCTATATTGTGGCACGAGGTCATTGCCGTGCGACGGTGATTGATAAAGTGGGCACGAGGTGTCGTGTGTGTGATTATATTTGATGAGATTTTAGTTTTTATTGCCTTTTGTTATTATTTTTCGCCGATTCATGATATTTTTCACAGGTTATATGATTAGTGAGTGTTTTGAGTTTAACCTCGTCACTACTCCACCGAGGTTTGTCTTGATACTTATTGGGTACCGATTGTGTTGTAATGCTTTTGCACATTTTTATGCAGATCCAGGTACCTCAGAGCAAGTTGGTCGGCAGCGAGCTGATTATCAGGGTTGCTGTGGAGACTTCAAGGTATAATAGTATGTCCGCTTGCATGCCTTAGAGTCACCCTCTTTTGTTCTTTGCTACTGTTTACTTTATTTCCATACAATGTTTTATTTAGATATTTCTAGTGTATCCTTAGTAAAGCTTATGTCTCTGTACTTTCGATTTTGCGGAATGTATAACTATTGTTCAATTTCGGCTATGTTACCATTTATCAATTTTATAATTAACAGTTAAGTTGGTTATCTATGCTAAATCTCATCATGTGTTAGGCTTACCTAGTCTTAGAGACTACTGCCATTACGATCCTAAAGGTGGAATTTTGGAGTTGTGATACGTTGGTATTAGAGCTCTAGGTTCATAAGTGCTACGAGTCATAAGCAAGTTTAGTAGAGTCTTATGGATCGGTACAGAGATGTTTGTACTAATCTTCGAGAGGATACTGATCTAGTAGTAAGCTTCACTTTTTTCATTCCTATCGTGTAGGTTTAAAATTTTTGGAGTTTGAGACTTTGTCCTTCTATTTTCTCATAGATGGTGAGGACATGAGCTGCAGTTACTGCTGATGTTGCCCTTAGGGCCGGTGTTGCTATGGGCCGAGGCAGAGGCAGAGGCAGAGGCCGAGGAGGAGCACGCGCGCCAGCCAAAGCACCTGCCAAAGCAGTAGTTGGGGAGCCACCAGTAGCTCTGGTTGAGAGGCAGGCGACCGAGGTGCCTGTTGCTACGCCTAGGCTTTAGGAGACCTTGGCACATTTCTGAGCATGTTTGGTACCTTGACTCAGTGGGATTGATTCTGGTTGCACCAGCTACTTCACGGGTTGGGAGAGGAGCTCAGACTTACACCGCCCATACTCCAAGGCAATAGGCTCATTTTGGTCAGACTCCGGGTGTTATGCCAGCATAGCCCGTGATAGCGGTTCAGCCTGAGGTCCGGCTGGAGGTGTTAGAGGAGGAATATAAGAGGTTAGAGATATTCAAGAAGTATCATCCCCTACTTTAGTGGTGTAGTTTCTAAGGATGCACATGGGTTTCTAAACTATTCTCATTGTGTTATTTGCATCATGGGCATAGTGGAGTTGAGGGGGTCAACTGTACTGCTTTCCAGCTGTCGGGGTCATATATAGATGGTGGAAGGACTATGACGAGAGCAGGCAAGTCAGTGCAATGCCACTTACTTGGACTCTGTTCACTGAATTATTTTTGAGGGAGTTTGTTCCACAAACCCTCTAGGATGCATTACACACCAAGTTTGAGCAGTTGGTCCAGGGGACTATTACCTTGTCTGAGTATGCTATGAAGCATGCAAAGCTATCTCGTCATGAACCTGCTTTGGTTTCTACTATTAGAAGGAGATTCCGTAGATTTATTGAGGGTCTCAGTTATGTCTCAGACATGGGATGGCATGTGACTTGGAGACTGGTACTCCATTTCTTCAGGTTGTGGAGATTGCAAGAAGGATGGAGCGCATCCACAGTCTAGAGAGGGAGGATAGGGAGGCTAAGAAGCCTCGTAGACCTTGAGGATCTATTGATCCTTATTTCGGGGGTAGGGCGAGTCATGGTAGAGGTTTGTTGGTCAGCCAGTTCAATCCGCACTTCAGGTTTCACGTGGTGCTCCATTTATCCGTGGGACCTAAAGCACTCGTCCAGGACAGCTTCCACAGCCACGTCAACAGAGAGATTGCTTTGAGTGTGGGGATACTAGGCACAAGGTGAGAGATTGTCCCAGACTCTGGGTAGGTGTGCCTTAGCAAGGTACTCAGGCTATGGGTCTAGCTCCAGTTGCTACTACACGTGCACAGCCAGGTACATATGAGGACAGGTGGGTAGAGTGCATCCTAGAGGGGAAGGCCAGGCTCGTTGTTATGCTTTCCCTGGCAGGGATGAGGTCGCTGCACTAGATGATATCACTACAAGTATGGTTCCGAGTTGTGATAGAGATACATCAGTTTTATTTTAATCCGGTCCTATTTATTGGTATAAATCATCCTATCTTGCTTCATATAGGGATATGTTTCATTATTTTTGTACTCTGGTTATGTGCCTACATTTGTTGGGAGCTTTATTGTGGTAGACCGTGTCTTTCATTCTGGTTTGGCTTGAGGATTATGAGACTAGGGCGGACTTTCTGTTACTTAATATGGTGGGTTTTGACGTGATTTTTGGGTGGTTTTTCCATGACTTGCGATTGTAGTGCTCTACAGGCATGTGGACTCCGTTACGTGTTATAGTTTTATTCTACGAGATTGAGTTAGTGAACGATTTTTGGTTGATAGGATGTTTATCTTACTTGTGATTCCGGGTTATGGATGGCATCCTCGTGTCTCCAGGTGGATCGATATGTTTGGATCGGACTATGTGCCGCGGTGGGTTTATGTTAGGATGAGATTCATTGTGGTTGTTGCATGTGTTATGCTTCTTTCTTGTGGGATGGATTCACAGTATGGTACTGATGGGGAGTGGTAATTGTTTGAGTGGTTGGATACTTCTCTCATATGTTTCTCTTTTCATCTTCAGTTATATTTGTGTTGTGCTTGTTCAGTTCGAATTGCGACGTATGTGTCTAGGTGGTTTTTGGTGTGGCTTGTTGGTTAGGTGGGTGGTTATGAGTTTGCACATGATTCTTACATCATTAGCAGTGTTGTGAAGGTTTGGAACAAGATTCTAGTCGATATGAGGTTATTTACCAGTACTGGGTTTGGTATTAGGCGTCTATTGAGGTAAGAGCTATCGCTATGGGCATATGAGTGATGTGTTACGTCATGTGGTCATACCATGTGGATGTATGCATGAGCTTTGCAGCTAGTTGAGGTCGAAATAGTGTTTTTGTATGGGAATCGGGTCTTTAGAGGATGCTTGGATGTTGAAATTTTGATCTAAGGCTTATCGTTATGGTGGAAGGAATAATCTTCAGTAGAGAGGGCGTTGTTGGGCTTAAGTGGATTGGGGTGATGTGGGATCACCAATGTGCATGTGTATGGTAAGTTTATGCAGTGATTTGATGACTTTGGAACGACTCTTGGCACGTTCGAGGATGATGTTTGTTTAATAGAGGGAGAATGTAACGACCTGACCGGTCATTTTGAGCTTTAGCATTCTGTTTGGTGGTTTAAGGTCTTGAGTAGCCTCATATTAAGTGTTGTGACTTGCATGTATGGTCTGTTTTGGTTTTCGAGCGCTTCGGGATTGATTTGGAAGAATGATTCTCATTTTAGAAGCTTTAAGTTGGAAGAGTTAACCAAGTTTGACTATTTGCATATTTGATCTCGGATTAGAGTTTTGATGGTTCCATTAGGTCTGGATGGTAATTTTGGACTTAGGCGTATGCTCGGAGTTGGATTTGGAGGTTCCTACGTTGGTATGGCACTTTTCTGCGAAAGTTGGCAATTGGAAGGTTTAGAATTTTCCTATGTTTGACCATGGTTTGACTTTATGGCTATTAGGTTCGGATTTTGGATACAAGACTTGGAATAGGATCATTTTCTTATTTGGAACTTGTCTGCAAAGTTGGTGCCATTCCGAGTTGGTTTGATAGGAATCAGACGCATGGTTGTGTTTCTACAAATTCTTGAGTTTCATTGTAATTTTCATGTGCTTTGGTGTCCGCTTCGTGGTTTTGGATGTTATCTTGGTGTTTTGATCGTATGAGTGAGTTCATATGATGTTTATGTACTCGTGTTGATGTTTGGTGTGGAGCCCTGGGGGCTCAGGTGAGTTTCGGACACATTATGGAGAAATTTTGATTAAGGTTCAGTTTTTGCTGGTGTGTTGTTCTGCATTTGCTAGGTGAAGGTCGCATTTGCAAGGTGAAGGTCGCATTTGCGACCACCGCATTTTCAATAAGACGATTGTTTTTGCGAAGGTATCAAGGTTCACAATTGGGAACATTGTGTCGCTTTTGCGACATTTTCAAAGTTGCTCAAGAGTGTTATTGCGATGCCTTTTCCACATCTGCGGTGGGTCACATTTGCGAACTCTAGGTCGTGAATGCGACGTCTACAACTGATCATTTAGCTAGGATTTCGGAACTTAGCTTCATTTATCACATTTTTGAGCCCTAGACTCGGTGGGAGGTGATTTAGGAGGAGATTTTCGTACAAAGTCATTGGGTAAGTGAGTTTAACTCAATTTTGATTATATAACATGATTATTTTTGATTTAACATCTAAATCATGAAATTTAAAGAGAAATTTTGGGGATTATTAACTATATTTTGAAAAATAAAAATTTGAGTTTTGAGAGTCGAATTAGACTTGGATGTAAATACCAAACAAATATTTGGAGTCGTGGTGCTATGGGTAGTCATGATCTACCCTTCAACTCGGGTTTTGATCGTGCGGGCCCGGGGTTGACTCTTGGGGAAATTTATTAAAGATCTTTACTTTGTTAATCAAAATTGGTTTCACTTGCATTGTTTGATGATATTATGTCATTTTTGGTTAGATTTGAGCCGAGCGGAGGTGAATTTTTGGGAAAAAGCATTTTTAGATTATTGATTGAGGGCTTTTGAGGTAAGTATCTTGGCTAATCTTTTGTTGGGGAGCTTCCCAATAGGATTTGGTCTAATTGCATTTATTGTACTATGTGAACGAAGTGTAGATAAGGTGAAAGTGTGTAAACGGGCGTATGCGTTCGTTATGATCGAATTTGACCCGAGATTGCTTTTATCGCTTTGCCTTGTTTGAGAAGTCTTTGTTTTCTCTGAATTCACTTTGGTTGTTTTCTTGAATTTATATTCCATGCAAGAGATCATGTTTTAGGATTTTAATTCCTTATTTTCCCAAGTTGGGCGTTTGTGAGATTCCTACTAATTTGAATTAGCTTTCATGATTTTATGGTGAACACCCATCCACATTTCCTCATTGAATTGTCCTTGTGGACTATGTTGATAGATTGTGAGTTTATTTATTGATGACAAATGTGGGCATATTGTGTTGTTATGATTTTGGCATATGTGTACTTGTTGGAGGATTGTTCGGGTATTTGCACGAGGTTTCTGCCGTGCTAATGTTATTGTTGATATTGCACATGCGACATACAAGTCGAGCTCTCTCTCTCTCTCTCTCTCTCTCTATATATATATATATATATATATATATATATATATATATATATATATATATATATAGGTTTGTGTATGTGGCGAGACAAGGTGGGATAATTGTTGATGCGCGTTTGGTGAGACACGGGAGGTATTTGCTTTATTGTTGCCCATGCGGCGAGACAAGGGGGGCAATGTGGGGATAACATGTGATGGCTTGGTGGCATTTTCTTGATGAGGTTTGTGTGGTGGATATGAATTCTTGTGTGTGTCATACGTTTTTACGTGTTTTGTTGTGTTTTTACCAATGTGCTAATCTGTGTCTCTGTCATTTACTTGATGATTTGGTGTGATGGAGTTGTTATCTCATATTCTTTTGATTTGTTGGTGACATAACGGAAAGAAATAAAATGAAGTTGTTATCATGCATTACTTTATTTGATTCTCGATAAATTTCTCTTAAACGTGTTATTGATAACTTACACGGGTTTTGATATACATTGTGGCACGAGGTTTTTGCCATATGGTTGTGGTATATGTTGTGGCACGAGGTCTTTACGGTGTAGTTGTGATTTACATTGTGGCACGAGGACTTTGCTGCGCAGTTGTGGTATATGTTGTGGCATGATGTCTTTGCCGTGCGGGTGTGATATATGTTATGGCACAAGGCCTTTGCTGTGCAGTTATTTTATACACTGTGGCATGAGGTCTTTGCCATTCGAGTGTGAAAAATATTGTGCCACGAGGTCCTTGCTATGCGAGGGTGATTGGTAAAGCGGACACGAGGTTCCGTGTGTGTGATTCTATTGTATGATTTAACCGAATAGGAATCGCTTAATTTGATGAGATTTCAGTTTTTATCGCTTTCTGTTATTATTTTTTTAAAGAAAATATACCACTAGACTGATTGCCTAGTGGTGTTTTTATTAATAATCAAAATAAAACATAAATGTGTCTGGAGGTCTCACAAAATGAATGTGCGCAAAAATGAAAATAAATGAATCCTAATATCAAATTCATGTGTAAAATACTCATTTGATAATACAAAAATAACTAAGAACCATGATCCTTGAGCAAGCCTATTTGCACATGACTCGGAAAAATTATTGAATAGCTGCCTCTCATGGCATTTGATGTGTGGTAGATGTCCATTGTAACTGGTAGCTCCTCCACCTATTGCTAAAATGATCCTCATAAAGATGAGAAGTCCCACGGATAGTCATATCTGATATGGGCAGTATAAAGTACTTGCACATGTATCTAGTCATTGTAGCTTGATGTGCTCTATAATGACTCTGTGTGATCCTCATAAAGTAGTAGATGCAAGGGAATTTGCATTTTTTATTGTAGTACTCCCCGTTTCCTCCATTCTGGACATGTATATGGATCCAGAAGTTAAGGCTTATGTCTAGCCTTTTCTTTTCCTGGTTGCGTGTATACTTGGGCTGTACTATGTGTGGTGGTTGCACCTATACGGAATGAGTATCAAAGATACTAATACTACCCTAATAGGTTTGGCCACAACATAGAGCCAAGGCCCCTCCAATGTACCTGCAAAATTAGGAAACATGTAAGAGAAAAAATTCTTCTTTCTCTCCTCCCTAAGGATTTGAGTTGGAAGTGTAATGTCATCTGATTCCCTTATAGATTGCCCCATTCCTCCAGCATACCTTCTCCTCCTTCCCTTTCCAATCAGAAATCTTCTCATTGATTTCATATCCATCAACAATACCCCTTTGTCTTGGCGGTCCTTACCTTAAGGTAAGATATTTGGAGCTTGTCATTGTTCAGATCTTTCTCCCTTGTGTGTCCAGTTCCCAAAGGGAGTGCACCTGTATAATGGCTTGTTGATCCAACGTCCAGCTAGCTAAATGATCAGCTAACTTGTTGCCTTCCCTCAATACATGAACTACTTGGAATACACCCCTAGACAGTAGAGTATTGATTTCATAAATTAGATTAGCTATGTTCCAAGGTGGTTCCCACACTTCCCCCAGCACTTTCTTCATGAGTAAAGAGTCAGTCTCAATTATGCATGGAGGAAACTACATATGAATTATGTACCTGAGAGCTTCAAGAATAGCCTGTGCTTCAGCTATGTTGTTAGTTGCATCTTCAACTGCATCTGCCTGGGCATAAATAAGATCTCCTATTTCATCCCTTATGCAAAAACCATATGAAGCTCCCCCATTGTCCCCCTCTACTAGGCCCATCAGTATTACATTTAATCCAACCATCAGGAGGTAATTCTCATGACACTTTAGTATACATCAATCTAGGGACATGATGTAACAACTTCTCATGTAGATCCGGCCAGTTAGGATTAATACCGTTGAAACCTGGCCTTCTAACCTCATTAACATTTGCATTGAGGTTGATATCTGAAAGATCAACCTATAAATGGACACATTCTTTCCATGCTTTCCTGAATTCCTCCTTTTCCATAAGTGCCAAACAATTAGACTTGGCATAGCTTGATACACTGCCTTTAAACTTGTATTAGCAGGTTTTCTCCACCATTCATTTAACGCTTGTACAAGCTGCTTCCCTTCTGTTTTGATCCCTAGAGGTGCACCAAAGTAGTTCCACACAAATCTGGCAGCTGGAGATGTCAAGAAGACATGAGGCAATGTCTCTTCTTTAGGGTTACTACAGCACTAACATCTTGAAGTTGTAAAGTACCCCAGCCTTAGGAACCAATCATCTAAAGGTAGTTTTGCTTTCTATAATCTCCACATAAAGAGGCTAATCTTGAAAGGCATCCCCTTCACCCCAAATAACTTGTACAATTTGCTTTCCTCCCTTCTCTTTCTTATGTAAATTCATGCAGATTTCACTGTAAATTGACCTTTTGTTTCTAGTTGCCACCAAGGCTTGTCCTTCATAGAGTGATCAGAAGGTGGTGTGATATTCTCTAAAACGATCAGCAAGTTCATTAGGCATTAGTTCTCTCAAAATCACTTCCATACCTAAGTTGCTCCAGTAGAATCTAGCAAACATCTTGTACAATTGGTTGATCACATATATTGGTGGATTCACAGCTGAAAAGAGGTGTATTGACATGCTCTCCAACACTTGTGATATCAATATTGCCTGGCCCCAATTGATAATAGCTTACCCTTCCATGATGATAGTCTCTCCTGCACTTTAAAGATGATGTTCTTGTAAAAATCTTTCTGTCTCCTGCTATAGAATATAAGGCATCCCAAATATGTAAATAGGAAGGGGTGTCTTTGAAACTCAGTGATCAAATGGACAATGTTAACTTCATCTCTAGGTGCACCTTCATGCATATAAAAGAAAGACTTTTCCTTGTTGATCTTCTAACCTGAAGCTGCCTCATATTCCTCCAATGACGTCGACTCATCTTGCTTGGAAGTCTTAAGAATGCAGCAAAAACTAAGGTTTCTACATTCATGATAAGCTGTACTGCCCTATAGTGAGAAGAATAGAAAATGATTGTATCATCTGCATAGGATAGATAGTTGATGTTGTGACTCCACTTTGGCATACCAGAACCTATGAAAGCTGGATTGTCAAACAGGGCATCTAAAGCTCTCCCCAGCACTTCAGCTACTAAAATAAACAAAGTAGGAGAAAGGAGATCTCCTTGTTTAATACCCTAGAAGACTTGAAAAATCCATAAGCTTCCGCATTCAAAAGTACTGAGTACCATCTATTAGACACTAATCTGAATATTATGTCAATGAAGATCTCTCCAAATCCCAATTGCCTCAGCACCTTTATCAAAAACAACCATGAAATTCTATCATAAGCTTTTGCCATGTCCAATTTGATGACCACATTAGATGGCTTCCCTCTCAACCTTATGTTTTTTATGATCTCCTGAGTTAACATGATATTCTCCAAAATACTTCTACCTTTAATAAAACCATCCTGATAACGGGAGATTAATGAAGGCAGTAGCTCTACTAACCTCTCATGGATCACTCTTGATATTATCTTGTTGGAAAAGTTGCTTAAAGTGATTGGCCTCATATATGAAAATGTAGCTATATTCTTTTTCTTTGGAAGCAGCACTAGGTTTGTGTGAGTGATGAACTTCGGAAGTTCTGCCACAAAAGAATGTCGTCACCATATTAAGCACATCAAAACAGATAACCTCCCAGCTAGCATGATAAAACTAACAAGTGAATCCATCAGGACCACTAGCACTATCACCATTCAGACCATACCCTGCTGCCTTAACTTCTTCCATGGTAGGTTCTTCCCACAGCCTTTCATCTTGCTCAGCAGAAATCATCCTAGGAACATGATTAATGATATAAAAGTTATCAGGAATCCTTTCTTCAGTGAATTGAGCCTAGAAAACGTCTACTGCCTCCTTTGCCATATCTTCCTGGGATTCAATCCAATTATCATTTTTGTCCAATATTCTAGATACCTGCAGCCTTTTCCTCTTGCCTCTCACATGAGCATGAAAGAATTTAGTGATTCTATCCCCATTCGTAAATCACTACATTCCATCCTTTTGTCTCCAAAACTCTTCAAGATGATAGTATCTTGTAAGATCAACTTCTACCATGTGCAATTTTGCTATGTTCTGGGCTGTTGGATTCAATTTAGACTCAATCTCATGCACCTTTATTACATCCTCCAATACTGCAATTTATTAAAAATGTCTCCAAATGTCTCCTTGCTCCAAGCCTCAAAAGCAATCTTCATATTCTTCAACTTACTTTGGAATAATAGAATAGATTCCCCATGGTATCTGCTATACAGTTCTCTTTCACCACATTCAGAAATGTCTCATGTTTGGTCTAGAAGTTGAGAAACTTGAAAGGTTTCTTAACTTGGACAGTGTCAATGTTACAAGACAATAAAAGAGGGACATGGTCTAAGCCATACTAGATTAGTTGCTCTACCTCCAATGCTGGGAATAAGAATAAGAACTGTTAATTTGCAAAGACCTGTCAAGCCTCTTAAAGATGCAACCCATATTGGACCTCCCATTCCACCAAGTGTACAAACTCCCTTTAAAGCCCAGATCATACAATGCACATGTGCCCACACAATGTGCAAAGTCTTCTATTTCTCTCAAATACACTGGCAAGCCCCCATATTTCTCCACCTTAGATAGAATCACATTGAAATCTCCCCCTACAAGCTAAGGAGATTCCATATCTGAAGATAAGTGGTGCTTGGAATCCCAGAGCTCAAATCTTTCTATCGCATCACATTTGGCATATACTAGAGTCACATATAACTCCTTACTCAGACTCCTATGAAAAAAATTCAATGTCATTTGTTGTTCCATGTTCATCACAATGTCGACGTCAATATCTTCATCAGCAAAATCCCATATCTGGAGATTCATGTTAGCGTAAGCAGAGTGAATCCCCAGCTTCCGTTTATACTCCTCCAACTTGTTGATGTCTTGCCAAGGTTCCATCAACCCTATCAAGTAAAAGTTGTACTTTCTATGTAGGTTAAGAAACCAGTTGAAAGCTTTTTGTGTGTTTATTGACCTCACATTCCACACTAGAGCATTATCTATAAGATTATTTGAAAAGAGAGATAACACTCCTCTTTGGTTGCATCCTTAAAGGTACACTGTCTTTATTGTCTTTCTTTTGTCTCCTTGAAGGTTTGCCAGCTGATTTCTTCTTGTCCATACTTTTGAGAGATATATCACCATCTCTCACTGCTTGTTTAAAGTTTGCATCAGCAGATTCCTCCTCTATGTCCTCCCCCAAGTAAGTCTTCCTCTTCACCTTAATCATCATCCAACTGCAGGACCAACGAGTTTGGTTCATGATTTTTGGCTATCATTCCCAACTCCCTTTGACCCTTATTATTAATAAGAATTCCTTTAGCCAAAATGCCACTTGTGACACTGAAAAGTTTTCGTGGTAGTAACCCAGCTACTTGCATAACATCGTTGCTTTGCCCGGATTCCAATGTACTTGCCATAGGAACAAGAGCAATTTGATCTTGTAATCTCCTTGTAGACTTTTTCAATAGCCCAGCACTTGCCATCATAGCCTCTTGACTAGCTTTGAACTGCAAACTGTACACATCCCCTAGAATAGGGTTCACTGCTACTGTTCCATTGTCTTTGAGCACCTTCTCATCAACTGTTTGGTAAGGAGACCTCACTGTCTTATCAGGTACATCACCTTGAACATTCACAACCTGAACTTCACTAGAACCTCCATCGGATCTCTTCCAACCTTGGCAAAAAATTGGGCTGAATCTTTAGGGTTTATTGTTTCATTGGCGATCTTGTTAGCTGAAGCATCACCAGTAGATCCACTTGTAAAATTAGTTTCAAGATATGTTCCTTGTACCCTAGGTGTTGGATTAGCTATAGATTGTTTAGCTTCTTCCCCAGCCTCAATCTTAGTTAGTGAAGTTCTAGGGTTTACTTTTGAAATAGAGCTCGCAACTGCTGTATGTTGCTCTTGTTTGTTGCCTCTTTCCTCCTTGTTCCTATTACTTAAATTTGTAGTTTCCTCCATCTTCATAATATCAACTTCATCACTCCATAAAACTCCATCAGAACTTACCTCATTGTTTGCCTCAATTTCTTTAGAATCATCATATGTTTGTGATGGAACATCATGACAAGAGTGATTCACTGTTAGATTCATCTCTCTCAACTCTTCCGTACTCGTGCCAAATCTTCTATGAACCCATTCAAGTGTGGATTCCCTTTTATTTGTCTCTTCAATCCCAGTTACACTAGGATTAGGAACCTCTGCCTCTCTTTTCACTCCATTCTTCTTCGGAGAACTTTTCCCAGTAGAAGTAGGATTAGGATTAGTCTTCTTTGCCTCTTGTTGATCCTTCTTTAACACTTTTTTCTACTGATTCTTTTTTAACTTGTCTTTGGATTTCAACCTCCCCTTCTTCTAACAAAGCAAATTTGTTGCTAATTGTCACCGGAACATTGGATTGCTCCTTTCCAATTATATCACCCTTCCCTTTTACCTTCTTATCTTTCGTCTCCTTTTGCTCTTGTGTAGTCGTTGTAGCATCATTCCCAACATCCTCAATAATGTACCCTCTACTATCTCTTTGGTATTTATTCTTTCTTCTTTGCATCCATTCATTCCTCGAAGTATTTGGTAATGATTTTCCCAATATTTTTCCACTTTTTAAGACCTTAGTAGCAGCAGCAATATGAATTGCATCAGTTTGCACAACCATAACCTTCTGTTTACCTTTATCATCCCCTTCTTCATTGAACTTTTTATGCAACTCTGGATGAATTATCCAGCATTCACTCTCATTATGGCCTTGTTTTTTTTACATGTCTTGCAGTATTTAGGCATGTAATCATATTTAATTTTAATCCATTTCGACTCCTCAGGACCTGTCTCATCTTCTTCTTCAATAATCTTTATCCTTTGAGGCAATGTGGCTAATAAGTTCACCTCAACTTTGACCTTAGCACAACTAGGTCTTATGCCATTTTTTGTGGCCAAATCAACATGGAAAGGCCTACCAACTACATTAGCTAAAGAAAACGCAAAGTATTTACAAAAAAATTGGGAGGAAGATCCAAAAACGATATACAAGAAATTGCAATGGGAGTTTCCTCGTCCAGTTTCCACCATGGGCTCCATTTAGTGCATCTCATATGCCAAAGATCACCTTGAGCCTTCAATGTATTGGAAAACAAATGAATATAGTCCTCCAATAACAACAACTTGATCAAAACATGCGTATCCTCAATCAAACCTATTGAACATGGGCCTTTTAATTCATATTGAATTGGGATAACCTTCTTTAACTCGTGTATCACTAGTTTTTCCATAGGAAAACTTGCACAGAACTGCGAGATGTAATCCTTGTTGCATTATTGATTGCTTAACTTCTATTTTCTTCCATCTCACCATTAGTTCTCCGTGTAGGTATTCAACTAGTTTTAGGCTTATTGTTTGTACGTGCATGGGGGCACTTAAAGCTTGTGGCTGTAATAGTTTCGCACAATTAGGTATCGAACTAGGGTTTTTAGGTGTTTGTGAGGGTTATTTAGGGTTGGAAGACGACTGACCAACCTCCATTAGAGGCTGGCCAGTGGCCGGCCCGGCCATTGGAGCTTTTTCTCTCTCTAGTCGCCTCAGAATCACTTTGAATTGCCAGAGCTTCTCTCTAGGTAATTATAAATTGGTAACTAGTCTTTCTTTCTGTTATTATTCTTTTGTTGATTCATGATATTTTTCACAGGTTATATGATTAGTGAATGTCTTGACTTGATCCTCGTCACTACTCCACCGAGGTTATTCTTTATACTTATTGGGTACTGATTGTGGTGTACTCATTCTAAGCTTCTCCAAATTTTTGTGCGGATCCGAGGTACCTCAAAGCGAGCTGGGCGGTAGCGAGCTAATTATCAGGGTTGCTGTGGAGACTTCAAGGTATACCTGCATGTCCGCTCGCAGGCCTCGGAGTCACCTTGTATTGTTCTTTGCTACTATTTACTTTATTTCCAAATAGTGTTGTATTTAGTGATTTCTAGTGTATTCTCAGTCAAGCTTATGAATCTGTACTACCGATTTTGGGGAATGTATAACTATTATTTAGTTTTGGCTATGTTATGTCATTTATAAGTTTTATATTAATAGTTAAGTTGGTTATCTCTGCCAAATCTCATCATGTGTAGGCTTACCTAGTCTTAGAGACTAGGTGCCATCACGATCCTAAATGTGGGATTTTGGGGTCGTGGCAGGATTCTACTGCTGAGACACATAAGCAACCACCCTAACACTCTGTACTAACGTCATGCCAAAGCCAACACGTGAAGCATAAAAATATACCGTGCAAGGCCCCTGAATCCGTGGGCAACAAAACCAATGGGGCTGTTATAGAAGGAAGCCTTCCACAAGGTGACGATAGTAGTCGACCCACAACATTGGGAAACATCCCACACCACAGGTGTAACATCACCATAAATCACCGGATCACAAATGGTAATGAGTACTCAACATTGCTTACGAATAAGTAGGAGGGAACTGAAGATACAAGCTTCAAGCTGAGATAAAATCGCACAATAAGGAATCAAGAAAGGGATATTTCCTAATATCCTGTAGCCTCTCAGAGATAGTACAAACGTTTTCATTGCAATCCACAAGACTCTACTAGACAGGCTCATGACTGATGAGATCTACACGAACCTAGAGCTCTGATACCAACTTTTCACGACACAAAATTCCACCTCAGGCCGTGATGGCGCCTAGACGTACTTGATAAGCAAGCCAACTCACAATCAATAGAATAAAGTCCAATTTCCTTTAATTAATAGAGTTATATCATAAAGAAAAGATGGAATAATCTGAAATGGTAAAATATCTGATACAAGTATCACATGTCTAAACACGACCAAAATATACAACCCCCAAGAACTAGGTAACACAAGTACACGAGAAACTACTAAATAAGTACAAGTCTGACTACATGATCATAACTGTCTGTGAGAAAGAAAATAGATAGAAGATAAATAAAGACGGGGACTCCATGTGCTGCGGACCGAAACAGAAAATAGACAGGGGATAAATAAGGATGGGGACTCCATGAGCTACGGACCAAATAGTAAGGTAGCTCACCCCAAAGTCTCCAATAACGCACTCCTACTCAGCTCAAAGTGTATCACAATACTAGTCTCAGAATTGTACAGAAGCATAATATGAGTACACCCTAGTCGGTACCCAGTAGGTATCAAGTCAAACCCCGAAGAAGTAGTGGTAAAGCTTGGTGCATCCAAATATTACAGCACAAAAAAGAATAAGAAGCTGGGATCTGGAACAATATATACCCTCATGATCAACAGGAATCAAGATATAAAAATATTCGAAAGACCTAAAGTAGGTTTTTCCAATTCAACAAATAATCATAACGCTAATCAAGTGTGGCACGTAAAACTGGCATGCTTCAATGAACAAAGTTGAGGCTCCCAAGTAGCATGCTACATGAAATGCAACAATTAGTATTTAAATGAATGCTTCTAAATGAATCAAGAATATGAATGCATGCTAAAACCGGTACATGATCCATGTACCCTGATATAGGATCTATGTATCTTGATATACAATTCATGTGTCACAATAACCCGATACAAAATCCATGTACTAACTATGGTCACAAGGCCCAAAATAACTTGGTTAATCACCTGATTCTGGAGGAACGATACCAAATCCAAGTGCAAAGAGGGACATAATGGAAATCCCTGATAAATCAATATCTGATCATCATGACCAATGTGCCATAACTATATCTCACCCGCACGCTTCATGCCAAAATCCTCAATCAAAATCAAGTATCCTTATTCAAATGCATGCATATGCTCAAGAATTATAGATAAAAGGTGCACAAGGACTTAATAAAAATCATAAGGATACGTGCTCATCAAATATGTGTGTGACAACGGTCAATTTAACCAATTCAACATATCAAGGATAAGTTCCTATACCTTCGTAAATAATCATACTCCTAAGCATGATTTCTAACATGATTAAGAAAGCAAAGATAGTCACATAAGTCAAATAAATCATGAATCAAATGAGCGTATAGTCGGAATAAGGAATACAATATTCCAATTCTATTCCAGTCATGATATGAACTCGGTAAGTGCTTATACGCTTAAACACTTAGAAATCAAGTCAAATCCTAGGGCTTTCCCTCTTTTTAAGGTTAGCCAAGAGGCTTACCTCTTCCCAGGCTAGCTTCAATCACAAATCATATCAAAACCTCGATCTAGACCTCCAACCACGCAAATCAAAGTCAATCATCATCCAAAATATTCAAATAATGCAATAGGAAATGATGCCAATCCATAAAGCTTCGATCTTGAAGAATTTGACAAAAAGTCAATCTGGGCCCGTATGCTCGAAATTGAAAACTATACCAAAATTTAATGACCCATAATCCGCAGAGTCCAAATATATAATTAGTTTCAAAATTTGGGTCCAAATCTATTACGACTAGATCGGTCGTTTTGAGCAGTTGCATTCCTTTAGGTGGTTCGAGAGAATGAGTAGCTTTGCATGATGTACTATGACTAGTGTGTATCATTGGTTTTGGTTTTCAAGTGATTCAGGATTGATTTGGAAGAATAATTCTCAACTAGGAAGCATTAAGTTGGAATAGTTGACCAAGTTTGACATTTTCGTATTTGACCTTAAATTGGAGTTTTGATGGTTACGTTAAGTCCGGATGGTGGTGTTGGTTGGACTTGGACGTATGCCTGTATTTGCATTTGGATGTTTCTATAAGGTTTTTGTGCTAATTGGCAAAAGTTTGTAATTTAAAGGTTTGGAAAGTTCATAGGCTTTGCCGGGAGTTGACTTTCATGATATGGGTCTGGATTGTTGTTCCGGGGGTTTGAATAGGTTTGTTATGTTATTTGGAACTTGTATGAAAAAATTGAGATCATTCCGAGTCGATTTGATATGGTTCGACACGAGTTTTGAGAGTTGAAAGTTCAAAAGATTATTAAGTTTGAGTTGAGGTGCGATTTTTGTTGCTTATGAAATGTTGTGGCATGTTCAGGTGTTCCGCTTCTGCGAGTGAGGGACTGCAGATGCGAGGTCGCATATGCAGAATAATGGTCGCGGATGCGAGATTGAGGCTCTAGGTGGGTGTCCGCTTCTGCGGACGTGTTTGCGCTTCTGCGATGTCGCATGTGCGGAGATTATTGCGCAAACGTGGATGGTAGTCAGTTAAGTGAATGTCATGGATGCGAGCTTATTCTTGCAAATATAGGATCTCAGTGCGAAAATCCTTGGTTGATTTCTATATATTCAAGTGTTGGTTCATTTTATCACATTTTGGGATTTAGAGCTCGGCTTTGAGCTATTTTGGACAGGATTTTCACCACATGGACTCGGGTAAGTATTTTCTACTTGGATTTGTTTATATTACATGATTCTATCTTTGATTTTGGCATTAGATTGATGAATTTAAAGGATAAATTGGGAGTTTTTGTCTAAATTTTTCTAAAGTGAATATTTGAGATTTGAACATCGATTTAGAGTTAGATTTGAGTGAAATTAGTATGGTTGGACTCGTAACTAAAAGGATTGTCAGAATATGTGAGTTTTATCGGGTTCCGAGGTGCGTGCTCGGGTTGACGTTTTTGTTGACTTTGAGTATTTGATTAATGATTCAACCGTTAACACTTGAATTTGTTTCCTAAGGCACTATTTGACATTTCTGAGTAGCTTTTGGCTAGTTTTGAGTCGTTCGGAGGTTGATTCACACGGGATGGCATTTCTAGATTAATGTTGGCTTGCTCGGTATTTGATTTGGATTGTTCGAGGTAAGTAACATATCTAAGCTTGGATTTTAGGGTAATTAACCCTGGGAACTATGTTATATGAAATGTGTTGGGGGTGGTGCACATGCTAGGCGATGGGCGTGCGTGCACGGGGTATTCATGATTCAAGTAGACTTTAGACTATTATCAAACTTGTTTTACTATCATACTTTATTATAACCGTGTTTTCTTCCCTCACTTGATTGTTTAAGCTATGATTCCTCATATTTAGCTATGTGCTTATTTGATTGAGATAATGGAGCTATTCCTGCTCTTTTGAGCTGCATGCTGTAACTGTGGTCAGTTATTCAGTTATGATTCCTCATTTTTGCGGCATATCTCAATCTTTGTACATTGATTATTTGCTACATCATACGTGTTGTTGTCTTCCATATGTGATAATGTTTGGGCTGAGTACTATGAGATTGTGAGCCCTTTTGAGACTTAGAGATTGCTGACTGATGTGGGCTGTAGATCTGTGTTGTATGTGATATATGGATCAGGTTGCATGCTGAAACATGACTTATTGGCTATTGAGTGATATTTAGATCGGGTTGCACGCTGCAACTAGCCTTATGGGCTATTGATTATTATTTGGATCGGGTTGCACGCTGCAACAGGCCATATTGGCTTATGATAGTGCTTGGGTAGGATCCGTCCCTCCGGAGTATGTCATACCAGCAGTGGGTGTAGGCACAATGATATAAACACGTTCTTCGGTAAGGGGATTTTAAGCCATGTACCCGTACAGTGCTGAGTGATTGTGTGTGTGATGGTGAAGGGCATAGGAGGTAGGCACCTTGAGTGTGCTGAGAATGAGTGTACTTAATGATTTCACTAGGATATTATTGACTTGACATGTATATTTAACATGTAGGCATAGAGATGTAATTTGCTCATGCTAGCTGATAAACTGATGTTATTGACTTGACATGTATATTTAACATGTAGGCATAGAGGTGTATTTTCCTCATGCCAGATGATAACATGATGTTATTGACTTGACATATATACTTGATATGTAGGCGTAGAGATGTATTTTCTCATGCTAGTTGGAAAATGAAATGTCTTATTTGTTGTTGAAAGTTTGGGAAAAGTCATAGTTCGCTGATATACTCATATTTTAGTGATTTCGATGAAATAATTGGGCTTTAATAGTTAAACTTGTAAAGCATGTCTAATTTTCCGTATTTGTGAACGAGCTGAATATGACAATTCCTTTGAGTCATTTACAATTATGGTCATCATTATATCCTGTGTTGATACTGATTACTGGTGTTGGACGTTGACCCCCTTCCGAGCTCGTCACTGCTTTCAACCCGAGGTTAAGTTTGTTACTTATTGAGTATATGGAGTCGGTTGTACTCACACTACACTTGTGCACCTTGCGTACAGATCTTGGAGCTGATATTACTGTGTATGGCAGGAGCTGGCATTGAAGATGTACCTGCTTTCTTGATATAGCTGTCACTTGTCCTTGGTAGGTTTATATTTTCAAATATGTTTATGTATATTTCGAACAGATGATGTATTTATTTCGTACCAGCTTTGTAAATTCTAAGTCTTAGAATCTCATGATTTGAACTACCAATCCTTGGGTTTTTATATAGAAGTTCAGTTATTCTAATCATGGACTCTTATTATTCTTATTTGGGTTGTGTTGACTGTCATTTGGCTTACCTAGCGGGTTGAGTTAGGTGAAATCACGATTGGTTGGATTTTGGATCGTGACAAAATTGATGGTCAAAACCCCAAAATACACTCTCTTAAAGTGTAGGGAAAAACCATAATTTCCTTTCAGAATTCCATATTTTAGGTGTAGAAATCCATGGGTAATCAATATATAAAATCAAATCTAAGTGAAAATCACTTACCTGCATGGCATTTAGGGGTGCTTATCGGGCGGATAATTATGCTTAATGGTCTGGCTTATCGGTTATTGGATTATAAATGTAGTAATCCGCTAACCATCCAATAAGCAAACGGGCGGATTAGTATCAGATTAATGATTATCGGGCGGTATTTGCTAAATCAAGTAGAAATCTTTTGAACATTCATAGTGTACTAAACGGCCAAACTTGATAAAGTGACTCGACTATAAGTTCCATTCCCTTTTTAGTTTACCAGGCATGTTAACATCTGTTGCTACATGATAAAATCTGTTAACACTTTGTAGTTTGTACTGCACTTATTATAAGTATTTCTTTTGGTTGCATAGCTATCTCGTTTCATATAAAAAAGGGAAGATTGAAAATTGGTCAAACTAACTAAAAACATATATACAATCAGAATCCCCTACACCTACAAAACTTGACTGAAAACTTGAAGGCATTTTTAAATTTATTTTCTAATAATAATACTATAACTTCTGTTGATCCCATATAAAAGTGTAAAAATAAAAATTCTTAACGGATTAACGGTTTATCCAATAAGAAAATTGAGTAATCCACCCTCAAACTGTTAAGCCGTTAATTATCAAATATCAATCCGTTCACCAACAATTACCCCGATATCCGATAACCCAATACAGCTCAGTTTTGAACAACCCTAATGGTAGAAGTGAGATTGCTGTTCAAAATATCCTCTTCTCGAAATCTAGGACTCAAAATCTGAAATAATGGGTAAAATCCTGAAAATGGCATATTAAATACTCTGCCCCAGCTGTACACTATGCAAACACGAGTTCAGGCCCCCATTTGCGAAGAAACAAAAGACCCAGCACCTGTAAACCTTCATTGCGAACACGACGTGTACCATGCAAATTTGAAGGCCAATTAACCTCTCAACTACACAAACGTGATAGATCAAGAGTGAAATGCGAAAGGCTGTGAAAGTTGGCTTAAAGTGTGTATATCTATATGCATATTGCCTCGTATATTACTTATGTTTCGTGAATTTTTGGATGTGCAATGTAATGGTTTATTCTAATTCGTGGTATTTTTATGTGTAGGAGTTATCCAGAAGCAATGTAGGATGAAAGTGCAGGATTTGAAGCAAAAAGGAAACAGAACGAAAAATGTGCTAGTGTGGCCCTGGGTATCGACCCGCGCTACCCGTGGCATATTTTACAGATGCAAAACATTTCCAGAGCCAGGGCTAGTGCCCTACATGCCCACTCGTATAAAAGATGTCTAAACCTAACTTGGGAAATCTAACATACTTTGAAGGAGAATTGACGTGGGAGAACACAAACCGCGCTCGGAGGAGGCTTCCAACTAATTTTTCTTCTCTTCTCTTCCTTTAATTTCACAGTTTATTAGATCTAGAGTTGTGGGTGCTACATGAACGTTGTACTTGAAGCTTTAATTGTTCATACTATTTTATTATATTGGTTTATTTATTCAATCTTGCTCTCATTTGTTTGATTGCTTGTCATCAATTGAATACTATCTACCAATCTAGGATTGAACTCGGGGGAGAGAATTCTAGATTGCATACAAGATTGAGTAGAGCAAGATCTTAAACATGAGCATCAGGAATAGATATGCGGTTAGGATAAGGATATACCTGATTGACTTGCTTGGTTACTATACAGGAACTATTAATGCCTTCTTGTTAATCCTAATTTCATAGGAATATAGACGTTAGGTAGCTTTAATAGGCGAGTAGTACTTTGGGAGAATGCTACAAGTAATATAACCATGTCAACCAATAAACCAGATAAATTAATTGGACAATTTAAGAGAAAAACTATATGGGATTGTTAGCTAACCTATAGCTTTGGAATATTCTCTCCCATTGAATTTGTCTTTAAGCTTGCCGACTTGTTTTTTTGTAATCTCTTAGTTTGCTATTCTAGATTAGTTTTAGATAACTATTCTTACTTTAGAAAATTTCTTGAATATATTAATTGTCTTCATTTAGTTTAGTAAATAGTTACTCACAAGTCTATCTGGACTTTACAATCCTATATTACTTGCATAACCCCGTATACTTGCATGTGCGTTTGGGAGCAACAGGCTGCTGACCAGCCTTCTCCAACACTCCCCGAACGTGAAGTTACCTATGCGAACGCGATAGCCTTCATCCTCAATACTCCACGAACGTGAGAATTCCATCGCGAATGTAATGAAAAAATCACCAGTAGCCCAAAACACTCTACGTGAACACGACACACTTGTCGCGAATGTGAAGCACATCAGAACATCAACAGATCAGCTGTACAAACTCAACCAAAATGGTCCAAAACCATCCCGAAACACATCTGAGCCCCACGGGACCCTATCCAATCATACCAACGAGTCAAAATACATTTTCCAATCTTACCCAAAGGCTCAAAACACCGCAATTAATATCAAAACCAATAATCGATGACCAAATCATTCTCTTAACTTTCAAACATTCAAACTTTGCCGAACTTGTGTGAATCACCCTTAGACATACCTAATCGCAACAAAACATTGCACACAAGTCCCAGTTAACCAAATGAACTTGTTTGAAGTCCTAGAACACCATTCCAATCCCGATAACACCGAAATTAACTCACGGTCAAACTTGTGAACTCTCTAATTCTCCAAATTGCGAACATTCGATAAATGGAGCAAAAAGCTTTTAGGGACATCCAAATTCAATTCTGAACAGACTTCAACGTCCAAAATCACCATACAAACCTATTGAAATCATCAAATTCTGATTTCGAAATCACCATACAAACCTATCGAAACCATCAAATCCTGATTCCGAGGTCGTTTCATCAAAAGTCAAACCTCAGTCAACTCTTATAATTTAAAGCTTCCGAATTGATAATCATTCCACCAAATCAATCCCGAACCCTGCAAACATCAAAATAAATCATATACACAAGTCATAATACATCATATGAATCTATTCAAGGTTACAAACGGCCGAACAAAATACTAAAGCGTAAAATGACCGATCGGGTCGTTATAATAATTGCTTTGGGTTGCTATCTTTTATCATTGCTTCTTCAAGTTCTTTTATTACTTATATTAATAGAAATTATAATTATTTTCCTAAAAATACTTGCATATTGGATGTTTTTAGATTTTATGGAAAATATGTTACATATATACACTATTTATTTAAAAATATCCATTGTTGAGTTTGACTTTCTTCTTTAGTCGTTATATTAATAGAAATAAAATTTGGCAATTACATGCCATTGGATCGTCACGACCTAAAATCCCGCCTTAGGCGTCGGGATGACACCGAGTCTCTAAGACCAGGTAAGCTGATTACGTACAACAATTTAGCCATTTTAACAATGATATTTTAAAACAGAGTTTAATATAAAAATCTAAATAAAGGTGAAACAATCCTATGCGGCAATAATCACAACAACCCCCCAAGACTAGGTAATATAGAGTCACAAACTCTAGTTGAATACATAGAAAGATTTCAGAAATCAAAATATAATACTGTTCATATAACAAACTGACAGTACAATAGAATGGGTAAGGACCCTAAGGGACTGCGACGAAAGCATCTCTACCTTGAATCCTCGCGAACAAGAAGCTAACTCTGCTTGTTGTCTGAAATCTCCAATGCCTAGATCTGCACAAAAATGTGCAGAAGTGTAGTATGAGTACACCACGGTCGGTACCTAGGAAGTATCAAGACTAACCTTGGTGGAGCAGTGACGAGGTACAAGTCAAGACACCTACTGGTCGAAATAACTTGTGCAGCATAGAAGTATAAAGCTAATAATGAAAGTAGGAATCAGTAAAAGGCAACAAGAATCAACATGTGATATAAACAGTAAAAATAATAAGAACACTGTTAATGTACAATTGAAACCAGATAAGGAAACAAATAACAACCAATTAATCCAGCCGTTCTAACACGAGTCTCACAATGATTACTCCGAGATACCTCATTTCATAATCACAAGTCACGAGTCCCAAATCCCGTATCATACGCTCACAGCACCTCGTGCCTACATTTTCAATCACCACCGCATGGACAACTCACGTGCCAATATCTCAATTCGACTGTCATGGTCACAGGCTCACAATTACAATACGCCGGGCGTGGTCACAAGCTCACTATCACAATCCGCCCGACATGGACACATGCTCACTATCACAATTCGCCCCGCGTGGTCACAGGGTCAATAGCACAATCTGCCCGGCATGGACACAGACTCACTATCACAATCCGCCCGACATGGTCACAGGCTCAATAGCACAATGGAAGCAGATAATACAAAAATACATGAGCATGATCAATGAATGTCAAATTTCATACTCCTGAACTAGATAAGTGGCATGTTATGGAGTATGCTTGTGCGGGTGTACTATCATAGTCCAAGTCCACAAGTAATATCAAAGACATCGTGTAGCTCATTGAAAGCAACACAACAAGTCAAGTAAGGTGCATGAGACACACAAGGAAAAATCACACATCAGACGAAAATTATCAACATAATGCCCTCAGGCCATCACATATCATCCCTGACATAGCGACCCTTATGTCTCTATATTGATAACATCATAATAACCATCCTTATCACTCCGCCTAGACATTTAACATACCAACCACCTGTATCACTCCGATAGCCACCCGTATCACTCTCCCCTGACAATAATACAATAGCCACCAGTATCACTTTGCACAATCATCAACAGTGAAATGCCACCCTTATGCTCCGCATAATGACAATAGTGAGATGGTACCCTTATGCTCCACTAACAACAATCAATCCACACAACAAATTCACATGTGCTAGCATCTCAACATTATGACATATCAACTCGTACCACAAGTTCCCATATGCCACAACCTTTTAACAACAACAATACCAATATCACCACATCACATAGCCCACGACTCAAATACGATGTGTACAAAATCTCAATAACAACAAAATGAACGGGGAAAGTAACTCAACAATGAACAACACCCCATTAAACATAAACTTCAAATAAAACATTAATGGCTTTAAATAACTTCTTATTCAATTAATTGCTTAAGAATAAATTCAATAATGAAGGTATTTCCATGAAATGGCAAATTTCGAATTCTAGTGTGTGAAATAAGCTAACAATGAAGGAGATGACATGAACTAGCAAATACATCTAAATGCATGAGAATAGTCTGACAACAAAAGGATATCATGTAACAACAATTTCAGTTAAGAATAACTCAACAATAACAGGGTCACATTACAATAAAAGTGGTAACAAATTCAATCAAAGCATATAAGAGTAGACTTGACAAGTAAAAGATATGACATGTGCCAACAACTTCAAATAAAGCATGTGAGAGTAAACATGACAAATAAAAGATATAACATGTGCTAAAAATTTCAAATAAATACATGAAAGAAGCCTAAGAGTTAAATCCGGTCAATTTTCACATCAAGCCTCGGTATGCACTCGTCACCTTGCGTACACATCTTTTACATAATTCAAATAACATAATCAACCCAAATCCTAAGGGGTAATTCACCCACACAAAGTTAGACAAGATACTTACGTCAAAGAAGCTAAATCAATACTCTAAAATGATCTTCTCGTGTAAAACAATCCCCGGAAGCACGAATCTAGCCGAAATAACTTAATATCATAAATAAAAGTCATAGGAAACAATTCCGGTAATAAAGCTTCGATCTTTAATCAAAACCAAAAAGTGAACCCCGGACTTGCACCTCGGAACCCAAGAAAAATGAAAAAATCCGAACATCCATTCTGATATGAGTCCAACCATACCAAAATTATCCAATTCCGACACGAAATCGACCTTTAAATCATCATTTTATATTTTAGAAAGCTTTTACCAAAATCTCCAATTTCTCAAATCCAAATCACTAATTAAATGATAAAAACAAAGATGGAATCATGAAATATAATCAAATCCGGGTCAAGAGTACTCAAACCAATCCAAATGGTAAAAATCCCCTCCAAAATCTCCCAAAATCGAGCTCTCTAACCCAAAAAGTGATAAAAATAAAAAAGCCCTCAAAATAGAGTACTTACAATTTTGCCCAGGGATTTACACATCGTGATCGCGGAACATTCCTTGCGATTGCGAAGAACAAAATGAAGGCTGCCTAAAACAACCTTACGTGAATGCGCAAACACAGCTGCAAACGCGACCCACAACAACCTCAGCTTACGCGATCGCAGACCAAATTATGCGAACGCGAAGAACAATATAGGCACCAGACACTAGCAATCAACATTCCCAAATATGGAGAAATGGACCTAACCCATCCGAAACACACCCGAAACCCTCGAGACCCTGTCTGAACATACCAACAAGTTCCATAATAAAATGCGGACCTGTTCGAGGCCTCAAATCACATCAAACAACATCAAAACTATGAATCACACCTCAATTCAAGCCTAATGAACTAATGAAGTTTCAACTTCTACAACTCGCACCGAATCATATCATTTCAATCCGAAATGACCTCAAATTTTGCACGAAAGTCCCAAGTGACACATCGGATACCAATATCCGGAATCGCAATATGAACCCGATATCAATAAATTCAACTCCCAGTCAAATCTCTCAATCTTCAAATTCAATTTACCAACTTTCGCCAAAATGTATCAAGTCAACCTACGAACCACCAAATCCACATTCGGACATATACCTAAGTCTGATATCACCATGCAAAGATATTGGAATCATCAAAACACCATTCCTGAGTCGTTTATACAAAAGTCAAACTCTGGTTAACTCTTGACACTTATGCTTCTAAAACAAGAACTATTCTTCCAAATCAAACCTAAATTATCCAAAAACTAAACCCGACCACACACGCAAGTCATAATACACAATACAAAGCTACTCGAGACATTAAGCCACCGAACGGGACGCTAATTCTCAAAACGACCAGTCGGATCGTTACATTCTCCCGCTCTTAAAGAAACGTTTGTCCTCAAGCATCCCAGGATTCGTTCTGAAGCCACCAAATCACTGAATAAACTCATCATACATATACTTGTGGGTGATTCCATGTCACCCCAATCCACATAAGCCCGACAACACCATATCAACTAAAGATTATTCCTTCCACCCACACTGATAAGCCTTGGAACCAAATGATTTCACCATAAGATAATATCCCAAGGACTCGATTCCCATATAAACACACTGTATTAACCTCAACAAGCTGCCATAACTCATGCATACACCCACAAGGTATGACCACCCGATGTAATACATTGCCCATATGCCTATAACAACTTCTCTGACCATAGTAGCTGCCCATAATCAAGTGCAGCACCGGCAAATAAACTCATATTAGCTAAAACCTTGTCCCAAACCTTCACAATGTTGACATCGATGCAAGAAACATAAAGATCCCATAACCACTCACCTAAATCCATAAGTCACACCCAACGCCACCTGGGCACATACCTCGCAAGCTAAACACAATAAGCACAACGCGAATATAACCGAATATGGAAAGAGAAACACATGAGAGAAATATCAAACAAGTCCGACGGGCACAACTTCCTATCAGTACCATACCACGAATCCGTTCCACGAGGGAGAATCAAAACATATGAACTAATCACAAGGATCTCATCCTAATATAACTCTATCTCGGCACGTAGCCCGGTTCAAACATATCATACCACACAAAAAATGCGAGGATCATGTCCTCAACTTTGAATCACAAGTAAAATACACAGCACACTAATCGAAACCTTCCACTAACTCAATTCCGCAAAACATAATCACAACATGTAGCAGACTTCCCATACTGGTAGAGCACCTATATCACAAATCATAACCAAACCATCCAGAAATCACATCAAAACCTACCGTAATGAGTAATAGAAAGTTCATTCTAGTTCATAGCTCTCAATAGGGAACAAACAGAAATGATAGACACAAGCTACCACTATTGAGCCTCTCAATAGAGGTAAACATATAAGCAGAGTCAAGAATCACGAAACACACCCATATATGAAGCTAGATAGGAGGACTGACTCCGATAAATAGGGACGAATCAAAATAAGACGGATGCTCCTCTATGACAAATTGAAACCATATTTGTAACGGCACCACCTTGTGCAGCGGCCTCAGACCTACCATGGAAGGCATATCAACGGGTCAGGACTCCCCTCTAGGGCACCCTCTACCCGACTGTCCTCCACCCCTAGTTGGTTGCAGGTGGAGTAGCAGCTAGAATGGAGCCTATAGCCTGAGTGCTCTAACGAAATCCACCTCTCTGGAGTCTGGGACATTCTCTCATTATGTGTCTAGTATCGCCAATTTCAACACAATCCCTCTGCGGTCGTGGCTGCTAGTGTTGAGTCTGTGCTGGATAATTGGAATAACCGTTGTAGGACACCGTGTAGGTGGTGCATTAAAAGATGATTGCCCCATATGAGTACCTTGAGATTCCTGACTAACTAGTGCACCACGAGTAGTCTGAAGTGCGAATTGTACAGGGCGACTGCTAGAGACTCCGCCGTGCTGTGTCATAGTTGAAGAGTAGAACCCACTAAATCCTCCAGAACCTCGATACCTCTAGGATCCTTATTCCCCCCTTTCCTCACCCTAAATACGCTTTAACCTCCTAGAATTCTCCACAACCTGCTGAAATGGAGTATCAGTCTCCAAATCCCGAGCCATTCTGAATCTAAGACCATAACTTTGCCCCTCGATAAATCTGCAAACTCACTCTCTGACTGTAGGAACCAAAGTAGGTGCATGACAGAATAACTCACTGAACCTGATGGCATACTCCGGCACCCTTATGGTGCCTGACGCAGCTGCTCGACCTCTGTGCGCCACGCATCTCGGAGGGTCTGGCGTACAAAGTCCCTCCAAAACATCTCTAAAAATTGAGTCCAAGTGAGTGGTGCTGCATCAGATGACCTACCCTCCTCATAAGCCTGCCACCACTAATACGCTGCTCCCGACAGTTGAAATATAGTAAAAGCAACTCCGCTTACCTCCACAATACCCACGGTGCAGAGAATACAGTGACACTTCTCTACGAAATCCTGTGCATCCTCGGGAGTTGTGCCACTGAAATTAGGTGGACCATACTTCTTGAACCTGTCAAGCCTCTTCTGCTCCTCCTCTAATGCCTCTGGCCTGACCTCTAGCTAAACTGAAATAACATGCTGGACAAAAATAATACTCGAAAGCTGACCAATGTAAGCCTGCTACTCTGGAGTACGGGGAGCGGAAGTCTGAGCTCCTTCCCAAATATGTGAAGTAGCTGGTGGAACGGAGATCAATCCCGCCTTAGCCAATGAACCAAAAATGTTTAGAAACTACGCTATAGTCTCCTGATATCCGAGGGTAACAACAGGCGCCTCCGGTGCTTGTCCCCCAACAGGGTCTACTGGTGGCTCCTCAACTGCTGCTCTAGCAGATGCTTTAGCTCCAGCACGTGCCCCTCCTCGTCCTCTACCTCGGCCCCGACCTCTCGAGGCTCTAGTAGGGGTGCGAGTGTTTCCTCGATTTATCCAGTAGCATGTGTCCTCACCATCTATGAGAGAATAGAGATACAAAGGCTCAAACTTCGAAATCAACAAATCAGCACGACATGAATGAAAGAAGTGTAATTTTCTTAACAAATTCATAGCATCTCAAAGATAAGTACAAATTTCTCCGTATTGATCTGAAAGACTCTACTAAACTTGCTCATGACTCATGGAACCTATGAGCCTAGAGCTATGATACCAACTTGTCACGACCAAAAACCCTGCCTTAGGTGTCGCAATGCACCTAGTCTCTAAGACTAGGTAAGCTGATTACTTACAATACTTAAGCTAGTTTAACAATGATATTTTAAAATAGAGTTTAATATAAAAAATGAAATAAAGGTGAAAGAAGCCTATGCGGGACAATAATCACAACGACCTCCCAAAACTAGGTAATACATACTCACGAACTCTAGGTGAATACATAGAAAGATCTCAAAAATCGAAATACAATGTTGTTTGGATAACAAATTAACAGTATAATAGAAAGGAAAATGACCTCAAGGGACTGCGACGACCAAGCAACTCTACCTTGAATCCTCACGATCAAGAAGCTAATTTTGCATGAGTCCGAAATCTCCAATACCTGGATCTACCCAAAAATGTGCAGAAGTGTAATATGAGTACACCACGGTTGGTACCCAGTAAGTATCAAGTCTAACCTCGATGGAGTAGTGACGAGGTACAAGTCAAGACACCTACTAGTCGAAATAACATGTGTAGTATAGAAGTATAAAGCTAATAATGAAATTAGGAATCAATAAATGGAAACAGGAATCAACGTGCGATATAAACAGTAAAGTAATAAGAATACCGTTAATGTACCATTGAAACAAAATTAGGATAACAAATAACAACTTATTAATCCAGTCGTTCAAACAGAAGTCTCACAATGAAATTACTCCGAGATACCTCATCTCATAATCATAAGTCACGAGTCCCAAATCACGTATCATACATTTTGAATCACCCACAGCACGAACAACTCACGTACCAATATCTCAATCCACCCGGCATGGTCACTAGTTCACAATCACAATCTACCTAGTGTGGTCACAGGCTCAATATCACAATCCGCCCGGCATGGACACATACTCACTGTCACAATCCGCCCGGCGTGGTCATAGCTCAAGAGCACAATCTACTTGGCATGGACACTGACTCACTATCACAATTCGCCTAGCATGGTCACATGCTCAATAGAACAACAGAAGAATATAATACAAGAATACATGGGCATGATCAATGGATGTCAAGTTTCATACTCACGAGCTAGGATAAGTTGCATCTACGGTGTATGCTTGTGCGAGTGTGCTATCACAGTCCAAGTCAACAAGTAATATCAAAGCCATCTAGTAGCTCATTAAAAGTAACACAACAAGTCACGTAAGTTGCATGACATATACAAGGAAAATTCACAACATCACATGAATATCATCAACATAATGCCCCCATGCCATCACATATCATCCCTGACATAACCACCCTTATCTCTCCATATTGATAACATCATAATAGCCACCTTTATCGCTCCACCCAGGCATTTAACATAATAGCCACCCATATCACTCCGATAGCAATCCGCATCACTTCGATAGCCACCCGTACTTCTCCGCCCTAACAATAATACAATAGCCCCCCTTGTCACTCTATACATTCATGAACAGCGAAATGCTACCCTTATGCTTCGCATAACGAAAGCAGTGAGATGCCACCCTTATGCTGCGCATAACAACAATCAATCCACACAACAAATTCACATGTGCTTACATCACAATAACACGACATATCAATTCGTACCACAAGTGCCCATATGCCACAACCTCTTAATAACAACAATACCAATATCACCACATCACATAGCCCACAGCTCAAACATGATGTGTACAAAATCTCAATAACAACAAAATGGACGGGAAAGTAACTCAACAATGAACAACACCCCATTAAGCAACAACTTCAACTAAAATAGATTAATGACTTTTAATAACTTCAACATTAATTCATTGCTTAAGAATAAACTCAATAACGAAGGTATTTCCTTGAAACGACAAACTTCGAATTCTAGTGTGTGAAATAAGCTAGCAATGAAATAGATGATATGAACTAGAAACTATGTCTAAATCTATCAGAATAATCTGAAAACGAAAGGATATCATGTAACACCAATTTCAATTAAGAATAACTCAATAATAAAAGAGTCACATTAAAAAGGTAACAAGTTCAAATAAAGCATATAAGAATAGACTTGATATGTAAAAGATATGACACATGCTAACAACTTCAAATAAAGTATGTGAGAGTAAACACGGCAAATAAAAAATAAACATGTGCTAATAATTTCAAATAAATACATGAAAGAAGCCTAAAAGTCAAAACTGGTCAATTTTCACATATAAGCCCGTGTACGGACTCGTCACCTTGTGTACACATCTTTCACATAATTCAAATAATATAATCAACCCAAATCCTAAGGGGTAGTTCACTCATACAAAGTTAGGAAAGATATTTACCTCAAAGAAGCTAAATCAATACTCTAAAATGACCTTCTAGTGTGAAACAACCTTCGGACGGTTCGAATCTAGCCAAAATAATATAATATCAATAATAAAAGCCATAGGAAATAATTTCATATAATAAAGCTTCGATCTTTAATGAAAACCAAAAAGTCAACCCGGACCCGCATCTCAGAACCCGACAAAACTCACAAAATCCAAACACCCATTCCGATATGAGTCCAACCATACAAAAATTAACCAATTCCGACATCAAATCGATAGTCAAATCATAATTTTACATTTTAGAAAGCTCTTCTTAAAAAACCTCAATTTCTCCAATCCAAATCACTAATTAAATTATAAAAAGAAAGTTGAAATCATGATATATAATCAAATCCTAGTCAAGAATACTTACCCCAATCCAAATAGTGAAAATCCCCTCCAAAATCGCCAAAAACCGAGCTGTCTAACTGAAATAGTGATAAAAATAACAAAGCTCTCGAAATAGAGTACTTATAATTCTGCCCAGGGATTTACATATCGCCATCGCGGAACATTCTACGCGATCGCGAAGAACAACATGAAGGCTGCCAAAAATAAACTTTCGCGAATGCACAAACATAGTCCCGAATGCGACTCGCAAACCAAATTATGTGAACGCAAAGAACAATATACCTGGCCTCTCTCAGCATAGTCACCCACTACGCGATCGTGTAACCCCTACAACAAACGTGCTGAATCAACACACACAAGTTTGCGATCGTGGACCTTACAATGTGAACATGATGAAGGAATAATGGCCAATCACCAAACAACCTACGCGATCGTGAAGAAGGACATCAGACACCAGCAATCATCAATCCAAAACATGGAGAAATGGCCCGTAGCCCATCCGAAACACACGCGAGGCCCTCGGGACCCCGTCCGAACATACCAACAAGTTCCATGACATAAAGCGGTCAAATCACATCAAACAAACATTAAAACTATATATCGCACCTCAATTTAAGGCTAATGAACTAATGACCTTTCAAATTCTACAACTCACGCCGAAAAATATCTATCACGACCAAAATCCCACCTTAGGTGTCGTTATAGAACATAGTCTCTAAGACTAGGCAAGCCTATTACTTACAACAATTAAGCCAATTTAACAATGATATCTTAAATTAGATATTGATATAAATACCGAATTAAATGTGAAAAACACCTACGCGGAAATAATCACTACAACCTCCCAAGACTAGGTAATACAAAGTCACGAACTCTAGCTTAATACATAAAAAGACCTTAAGAATCGAAATACAATACTGCTCGGATATCAAGCTGACAATACAAAAAAAGAAAAAAAAAGGAAAGGGCTCTAAGGGGATGCGAGGACCAAGCAACTCTACCTTGAAACCTCACGATCAATAAGCTATCTCTGCCTGAGTCCGATATCTCCAATACTTGGATCCGCACAAATAAATGTGCAGATGTGTAGTATGAGTGTAGCACGATCGGTACCCACTAAGTACCAAGACTAACCTCGGTGCAGTAGTGACGAGGTACAAGTCAAGACACCTACTAATAAAAATAACCTGTTCAGTATAAAAGTATAAAGCTAATAATGAAAGCAGGAATCAGTAAATAGCAACAAGAATCAACATATGATATAAAAATTAACGTAATAAGAACACCATTAAAGTACCAGTGAAATCATGTAAGGGAAACAAATGACAACCAACTAATCAAGCCATTTTTACACAAGTCTCACAACAAATTACTCCGAGATACCTCATCTCATAATCACAAGTCACGAGTCTCAACCAATAATCATATGCTCACGGCACCTTGTGCCCACATTTCTAATCACAACCGCACGGACAACTCACGTGCTAATATCTCAATCCGCCCGGCATGATCACAAGCTCACAATCTCAATCCGACCGGCGTGGTCACAGGCCCATTATCATATTTCACCAGGCACGGTCACAGGCTCAATATCACAATGAAAGCAGATAATACAAGAATACATGGGCATGATCAGTAAATGTCAAGTTTCATACTCTTAAACCAGTATAAGTGGCATGCTACAGTATATGCTTGTGCGAGTGTACATTACATTCTAAGTCAACAAATAGTATCAAAGATATTGAGTAGCTCATTGAAGCAACACAACAAGTCAGGTAAGGTGTATGACATACACAAGGAAAAACACACCATCACACGAATATCATCAACATAATGCCCCAGGCCATCACACATCATCCCTGACATTGTCATCATTATCTCTTCGATAACCACCCGTATGACTCCTCCCTGACAATATCATTAACTTCCCATGTCACTCCGATAGCCACTGATATCACTCTGCATAATAACTACCCTTATCTCTTCTCCCGGACAATAACGCGATAGTAACCCATATCACTCCGCACAGTTAACACACAATGAGATGCAACTTTTATGCTCCGCATAACAACAATGGTGAGATGCCACCCTTATGCCCCACATAACAACAACCAATCCACAAAATAATTCACATGTGCTAACATCACAACAACACAACATATCAACTCGTACCACAAGTGCCAAGCCACAACCTTTCCAGAAGAATCAACAATATCAATATTTCCATAACAAATAGCCTACGGCTCAAACACAAGGTGTATAAAATCTCAATAACAACAAAATGAATGTAAAGTAACTCAACAATGAAGAAAAACCCCTTTAAACACAAATTCAATTCAAATAGATTAATGGCTTTCAGTCACTTTAAGTCCAATTAATTGCTTAAGGATAAACTCGATAATGAAGGTATTTCCATGAAATGGCAAACTTCGGATTCTAGTGTATGAAATAAGCTAACAATGAAAGAGATGATATGAACTAGCAACTATGTTTAAATGCATGAGAATAACCCGACAACAAAAGGATATCATTTAACAACAATTTCAAGGAAGAATAACTCAATAATAAAAGAGGTCACGTTACTATAATAAAGGTAACAACTTTAAATAAAGCATATAAGAATAGACTTGACAAGTAAAGGATATAACACGTGTTAACAACTTCAAATAAAGCATGTGAGAGTAAAAAAGACAAATAAAAAATATAACATGTGCTACTAATTTCAAATAAATACATAAAAGAAGCCTAAGAGTCTAAATCGGTCAATTTCGACATATAAGCCCATGTAAGCACCCGTCACCTTGCATATACGCCTATCACATAATTCAAATAATACAATCAACCCAAATTCGAAGGGGTAATTCACTCACACAAAGTTAGGCAAGATACTTACCTCAAAGAAGCTAAATCAATACTCTAAAATGACCTTCTAGTGTGAAACAACCTCCAAACGGCTCGAATTTAGCAAAAATAACTTAATATCATAACTAAAAGCCATATGAATTATTTCGTATAATAAAGCTTCGATCTTTAATGAAAACAAAAAAGTCAACACAAAAGGTCAACCCCGAGCTCGCACCTTGGAACCCGACAAAACTCACAAACTCCGAACATCCATTCCGATGCGAGTCCAAATGTATCAAAATTATCCAATTTCGACATCAAATCGGCATTCAAATCCTCATTTTACATTTTAGAAAGTTTTTACAAATATTTCAAAATTTTCCAATTCAAATCACTAATTTAAGGATAAAATAAAGGTGGAATCATGAAATATAATCAAATCCAAGTAAAGAATATTGACCCCAATCCAACATGCAAAAATCTTCTTCAAAATCGCCCAAATATGAGGTCTCTAACTCAAAAAGTGATAACAATATCATAACCGTCAGAATAGAGTACTTATAATTCTACCCAGGTATTCCTCTTACGCAATCGTAGGAAATGCTTTGCAATCGCGAAGCACAAAAATACAAGCTTCCCATAGACCACATGCAATCGTGTAAACACTGTCGCGAGCGCGACTCACAATTTCCAGAAACTATGCGAACACGATTTCATCGACGCGATTGCGGATAACAAGACCTGAATCCCACTTGCAACTTTCCTTATACACAATCGCGTAACCCAAGGTGCGAATGCGATGGGAAACAGTTCAAACCGTCACGAACGCGTACACTCTCCCGCGTCCGCGATGACCAGCATACTCAGCTCCCATAAACGCTACATGATCGCGGCCCAGTCTTTGCGATCGCGAAGAATACTGAAACACCAGAAATCCAGCAACTCCAAAACATGAAAAAATGGCCTGTCACCCATTCGAACCACACCCGAAGCCCCGGGGACCCTGTCCGGACATACCAACAAGTTTCATAACTTAACGCGGACCTGCTTGAGGCCTCAAATCACATAAAACAATATCAAAAATACGAATCGCACCTCAATTCAAAGCCTAATGAACTAATGAGCTTTCAACTTCTACAACTCGCGCCAAATCATATCATATTAACCCGAAATGACCTCCAATTTTGTATGCAAGTCCCAAATGAGACAACGGAGCTATACCAACTCCCCTAATCACAATTCAAACTCGATATCAATAAAGTCAACTCTCCGTCAAACCTCTCAACCTTCCAAACTTTTAACTTTCCAACTTTAGCCAAAATGTCAACCTAAGGACCTCCAAAATCAAATCCGGACATAAGCCTAAGTCCAAAATAACCATACGAAGCTGTGGGAATCATTAAAATACAATTCTGGAGTCGTCTACACAAAAGTCAAACTCCGATCAACTCTTGCTACTTAAGCTTCTAAAAGTAGAATCATTCTTCCAAATCAATCCCGAATAATCTGAAAACTGAACGCGACCACACACGCAAGTCATAATACACTATATGAAGCTACTAGAGACCTTAAGTCACCGAATGGAATGCTAATTCTCAAAATGACCGATCAGGTCGTTATATATAGGTGATAATATGTAATGCAACAATGTATTTTAATGTTTAGATATGATAAGAATGTAGAAATATTGTTGCATATATATTTATTTCGATTATTGAAGTTTCAACATTTTACCATCTTGAAAATAAAGTTATGTTTATGACGTTTGATAATGCTTCAGGCAATAAAACATCTATTTCACTCTTAAAGATATATCTCTATCTACCACTAGCTAAAATATTTCATGATAGGTATGCATTTCATATTTATTATTTTACATCTATGGTATATTCTGTGTCCCAAATCATTTTTACTTGTGAAACTAAGCAGGCGGGAAAGATATGGCCCTTTCACCGTTGAACGAAGGGGGTCTGTCACTCATATACTAAATAGGTGACTAGGATTTATGGTGGTAGTTCCGTTCCTTCGGAGAAGATAAAGCACAAATCTATTTTAATGTCGACGAACGCGTCTTAGGCCAAATCGACATGGCCTTGAATTATTTCATCTTGACCAAGTTAGACACGTAGATGGTGTAATTAAAGTTATTATGAATGTTAGAGTTAGAAAATTAAGAGTAAATGTGAAATATGGCCTTAAACTAAGATTTACGTTTGAAGAGGTTTTACTAGATGAAATTATACATATTAAAAAAACTTAAGAAGTTTTCCATAAATATAGATTGTCTATAACTGAACGAACAAATACTCATTGTACAGAACCTACATATATGTTACAAGGTGGTCATTTGAAAGCCATTGATGATGTTATTGAATTTTTAAAATAAAATTATAAAACTATTATTGAATTTTTTTGGTTTTCGATATCACTGTTTACTCTTGGCTACGGATAACAATTAAATTTGTACGTGGTTTTAAGGATACGTGACCTGGTTTGATACAATTATAGAAAGAACTAAAATAGAGATTAAATTCAATAAATAAGGAGGAAGCGAACCACAAGTATGGGGTAGCTTTATTGTGGCAGAATCCTCTAAAGCAAGATATGAAGCAGATAGATTAAAAAAGTATGTAAATTGTAGCGTTGTGTATATTGATCGTAGATTTTTGTGTTCGTTTACAATAATGCTGCCTGTTTATATAGGAAGGGAAAAGAATCCTATACAAGGTAAAAAAAACCTATCTACAAGGTAAGATATCCCTAGAATTAAAGGCTTCAACGTCTTTACTGATTTCAACCGCGATTCCCGCTGAGATATTTACATATTATGAGATTTTCGGTCCTTTAGTCACGTCAATCTGATAAGTTTACCATAAGGTGCCTTACCTTGATCGGCCTCGACGGTCTCGTCTCGAGCGCCTTGGCTTCGAGCTTCGTTCCAGTGGAATCCGGTCTTAGATTTCTCTTTTTCGATGTCCCATTCCTGGCCTATCGAGTAACGACTTCGATCGATGCTGGTCATCGACCCCCGAAACCGATATCCTCTATGCAAGCGATCGAATTCGACCCCATACAGATAGTCTCCTCATTTTTTGGAGAATAATGATAAAAAACGATATGAGCTGTCGCTTTTGAGATTTGGTCAAATGGAGACATACTTATGGCGCACGACACGCAATTCTGAGTATCTTGTCAAAAGACGCAAAACGTCATATCGATGAATGACGGAAGCATGATGACGCACGTGATAAGTACCAAAAATGTCTTTTCATTGACCAACTCAAGGCAAAACCTGTCACGCCTGCAAGTGCTAATTAATGCTTTCACACTTTGGGACTCGAACCGTCACCTTTAAGAGGGTATAAATAGCCTTATTGTTATTCAATTTCAGATTTTGCGTTGTTGGAGCACCATATTCTTCAAGTTTTCTGAGTTTGATCTCAAGTGATTTCCCCCTTTATTTTTGCCTTACGCCTGCGTTTGTTTGCTTTTCTAACTCTCTATTCCTAATAGCAAAGACATCCAAGTCTATTCCTCAGAAACAAAACCCTTATTCCTCTCAACCCGCTGAAGAAGTTGAACCTGTCGTCGTTGAGGGGACTTCGACCGAGCCCAATTAAAAGCATTCGTACCGGTTGGATGCTCAACCGGTTCCAACTTCAAGGTAGAGAAGGCTTCTTCTGTACCGATCTGGGGGTGAGCCGGTCACGAGATATATTTGTTCGATCACGAACAAAAACATAGAGAGGGTGAAGCAGGATTGGAACTGGGTTGGCAAGGATGTGGTGGTTCCTTCACCAGAAGAGGCAATCACCACCGACGTGGAGGCCTATTTGAGTGTTTACACTTACCCCTTCACGTTGGGCCCTTTGGACCCTATCATCGTCGAATTTTGCAAAAGGTACGATGTTACACTGGGTCAGATTCATCCCTCTGTTTGGAGAATAGTCATTCTCTTCCGTTTTTTTGTGAGTAAGATCGAAGGCATCCCTTCACCGTTGATCATCTCCTTCGACTTTACAGCCCCCGAATCTTCCATGGGGGACTAATAAAACTCGCTCGTCGAGCTAGCAAAGCCCCCTTTTCGAGCATCGACGAGGATAAGGACCGAGGATGGATGAGCCGATTTGTTCGAATAAAAACATCAGACTTGATCTCTGCCGAAAACATGTCGTTCCCTGAAAAGTGGAACATGAGCCGTAAGTGTTACTTTCCTATTATAACTCATTCGATGCCTTCCCTTTGCTGTCTTACTAACATATGTCGCATGGTGTATATGTTTCTCGAATGCCGGCTGTGATTCAGCATTTGAAAGAATGAGTCGAGAAGGTGGTATCCCAAAGGACCTATTCGGAGTGTGCCTGGCGCGAGATATCGAAGGGCCGATGGGAGGCCAAAAATCATGGTGAGAACCTTGGTGAGATCGGTAATACTTTTTTATTCAACATCTTATTTTATCGATGATGCTACTGCTCTATAACTTACTTCATTTCTTCCTTTGTAGGTCTATCAAAGGACGTTGAATTGAGACCAGCGTCCCCTGGTAGAGAGGTTCCCTGCTCTCCCCCTTCCTCGGAGCAAGAAGGGGAGAATAAGAGGAAGGAATTCCCGTTCTTCTGGGCCCGAGAAGAAAAAACCGAAGAAAAGCATAGCTCACAAGACCAGAATTGCGGACGTAGCTTATCGGTTAGACGAAGAATCCGAGGAAGGTGAAGGCCTCGAGATTTTAAGTAGCGAGCCACCTTGGGCAGTCCCCGAGCCGAGGGTCGATGAAACTCATATTCATCTATTAGAGGACCTTGATGCAGGAGCGAGAACCGAGGCTTTCACCGATGCAGGCGAGGCAGCATAGGGAATCTCGGGCCCCCCAGAAGCAACGGACTCCCCTTCTTTTTCGGAGTCAACCCTTAATGAAGCTCGAGCTGCAAGAGCGCATTCGCCGAGCAAAGGCCATGTACCAGAAGGGCCTTTTGAAGATTTCTTCGACGGTGTGCTGTCGGCTGATACCTTTGGGCTTGAAGTGCCGAGGAAGAGTCCCTCCACTGAGACGAGCAAGGCATCTTTCGATCCCAAGCTGGTCGATAGATTTCCTGCTCCGAGTTCCAACCCTAATCGAAAAAGAATAATAAAGTTCACTATTCCCGAAGATGCTAGGGCCCTTTCTGCGCCTGTGGGAGTGGCTAGTTATCTTTGGTGTTTGGTGACCGAAGAAGATTAGGCCGCAATTGACGAGGTGGATGAGGCCTGCTTGTTCAATGAAGCTCAACAAAAATCAAATAAGGTAAAACTTCTTATAAGCTTGTCTGGTGTTTACCATTTTACTTTTCAATCTATACTAATTGTCTTATTTTCTTTTGTATTCGTAGGCCTCGGTGCTTCATCATGAGTCTTTTCTTCAACTAAGGGAAGAAAAGGCATGTCGTGAGCGGCTTGAAGGGGAGATGTCGACCCTTCGGGCCGAGCTAGACTTTGTGCGCAAGGAAAATACTAGTATACTCGACCAGATGGGGCAGCAATTTCACCGAATAAACCAATTTCGATCCAACTAACGAATGGAGAGCTAAGACCGATCTGCTGACCTCGGAAAAAGAAACCATCCAAGCTCGAATGGTTTCTTTGGAAGAACAAGTCTCGGAGGCACAAGAGAAAACGGGGACTCTGATTAAGAGTACCGATACGCTTCAATCCCAGGTCGAGACGCTTATTTCGGATCGTGATGTTTTGGTCAATGAGCTACAATCGGCAAAATCAGAGGTTGCTACATCCAAAGACGAGGCCGATGAGTTGATAGCCCAATATAGGGCCGATGCCGAGGCTGCTCAAGAACAGTCGAAGATTCTGGTCGAATACACCAAATGCCAAACCCACCTTTCTTTTCTCGAAGAGTTACAAGCTTGGGGCTTCGATCTATCTACTGAGGTCAACGATGCAAAAAGGATCGAAGCCGAAGCTAGGAAGCGGGCCTTCCCAGAAGAATAGGATGAAGACTCCGAGGATCTGAATAATGATATCTGTTGTATAATATGTCCTTTTAGAATCTCCATTTCTGTAACTTACTTTTGCTCATATATATGAAAGATCTTATTTTATTCTCCTTTCTCGTTTGGTCTGTTTTGATTTTTTGTTCTTAAAACTGATATTCTACTTGTAGAATTTTCTGCCCTTCGGGCTTAGTTAAGACTTAGCTTATTTCCTGGTAGATCTTTCCACGGCTGATTCGGTAAGGCCTAAGCCTTGAAAGGGATCCGAGGTTTGCCTTGATAGGTCTTATTTCCCTTCGAGCTTCATTAGCTCGATGCGGCCTTGGCCTATTAAGAAATCAGGGTTCTCCCTCAGCAGGTCTTGTTCCCTTTTGAGTTTTATTGACTCGATTCGGCCTTAGCCTTTTAAGGAATCGGGGTTCTTCCTTAGCAGGTTTTAGTCCCCCTCGAGTTTAACTTGATTTGGCCTTAGCCTTTTATAAATTGGGGTTTGCCTTAGTAGGTCTTATTCCCTTCGAGCTTCATTAGCTTGATAAGGCCTTGGCCTTTTATAAATTGGGGTATGCCTTAGTAGGCCTTATTCCCCCTTTGATTTTCGAGTCAAGCTTTGAGTAATGTTAGTTTTCGATCGTGCAACAAAAATCGAGACGGCCTTCGGGGTTGGAGACAAGATATCGGTGCCAAAGAACTTTTATTAGCGTTCAAGTGCTTGTACAATTTTCTTAGGGGGCAGATCAATCTACTTGGGCACGGTACTTTTGACCGTTTGACCCTTACATTGATTCCTAATGATCTATGAGAAGTTCCCCCGAATTGAAGTAGATAAGCAATGAATAAGCAGTCTTCTGGTATTCAAGGTCGATCGAAGTTGTGCACCAAATATTATTGCCTTCGACATGTGACCGATCTAAGTTAGCACGATTCCTGGTTGCCTCATTAAAAACCTTGCCGTAAAACCCAATTTTGGACAAAACCGGTCGAAGGGAAAAAGAGTGCAACGCGTGCTTTCAGTCCTAATATCCTCTGCTTCATGGATCGAGGTCATTTCGTTCAATACCTGCGAATGTTAGTAACATAAACAAACAAACGAAGAGTGAAATTTCATACCTCAACAATAGTATCGCTTTAAATGGCTTATGTTCCAATTGTTCGGTAGTTGTTTGCCATCCATGGTTCCGAGCTTGTAAGATCCCTTTCCGGTGACCCTTAAGATGGTATAGGGCCCTTCGCAGTTCGGTCCTAACTTCCCTTCGTTTGGGTCTCGAGTATTGGGCGTGATCTTTCTGAGCACTAGGTCTCCGATGTTGAAATGTCGAAGATGGGCTCTTCAGTTGTTGTATCTTTCGACCTTTTATTTTTGGGCAGCTATCCGAACAAGGGCTGCTTCCCTTCTTTCATCCAATAATTCCAAATTAATGTTTATAGCTTCGCGGTTCGATTCTTCTGTTGCGTATCGAAATCTGATACTCGATTGGCCTACTTCGACTAGTATCAACGCTTCAGCACCGTACACTAAAGAGAATGGAGTGGCCCCGGTGCTGGTTTTCTCGGTTGTGCGATATACCCATAAAACTTCAGGCAATATTTCCTTCCATTTTCCCTTTGCGCCGGTTAATCTTTTCTTCAAGTTTCGAATTATAGTTTTGTTGGTCGATTCAGCTTGGCCATTGCCGCTGGGATGATAGGGTGTCGATAGAATCCTTTTGATTTTGTTGTCTTCGAAGGACTTTGTCACTTTGCTACCGATAAATTGCTTGCCATTATCACACACGATCTCCGATGGCATCCCAAATCGACATACGATGTGATCCCTGATGAAGTCGATTACCTCCTTTTCCCTAACTTTCTCGTGTGCCTATGCTTCAACCCATTTGGAGAAATAGTCAGTCATAAAAAGAATGAACTGAGCCTTACCTGGTGTGTAGGGGAGAGGGCCGATGATGTCCATCCCCCATTTCATGAATGGACATGGCGACAAGACCGAATGTAGCGTCTCCCCCGGCTGATGGATCATTGGGGCATGTCTTTGGCACTCGTTATGCGAACGAACTCCTTTGCATCTTTTTCCATATTGATCCAATAATAGCCGACTCGACTTATTTTTCGGACCAAGGATTCGACGCCGGAATGATTCCCGCATGTGCCTTCGTGTATTTCCCTTAAGATATACTCAGTGTCTCCCGGTCCCAGACATATTGCGAGAGGGCCACCGAATGTTCTTCTGAATAGGGTTCCATCATTGGATAAACAGAACCGGGCTGCCATTGTGCGTAATGCTCTCGATTCTTTGGGATCCGTAGTGAGTTTAGCTGAACTGAGATAATCTATATATTTGTTCCTCCAATCCCAGGTCAAACTTGTTGAATTGATTTCGGCAAGGCCTTCCTCCACCACCGACCTCAAAAGTTTTACGACCTTATTGGACTCGATCTCCTCATCTTTGACCGATGATCCCAGATTAGCGAGGGCATCGGCCTCACTGTTTTGTTCTCGAGGTATGTGCTGCAAGGTGCACTCCTTAAACCTGTGCAATGTGACTTGAAGCTTGTCCAAATACCTCTGCATTCGCCCTTCTCTGACTTCGAAAGTCCTGTTTACTTGATTGACTACGAGGAGGCAATCACATTTGGCTTCAATTATCTCCGCTCCCAGGCTTTTGGCCAGCTCTAAACCTGCAATCATAGCTTCATACTCCGCTTCGTTGTTAGTTAATTTTACAGTCTTAATAGACTATCGAATAGTATTCCCAATTGGGGGCTTTAGTATGATACCAAGCCTCGATCCTTTCGAGTTCGAGGCGCCGTATGTGAACAGAGTCCACACTCCCGAAGGAGTACCCGATTCGGTCACTAATTCTTTCTCGACCTCGGGTATTAGTGATGACGCAAAATCGGCAACGAAATCCGCCAATACTTGGGATTTAATCGAGGTTCGGGGCCGATATTCGATATCGTACCCGCTTATTTCGATGGCCCACTTGGCCAATCGGTCGGATAACTCGGGTTTATGCATTATATTTCTCAGGGGATAAGTCGTTACTACACATATGGGATGGCATTGGAAGTAGGGTTTTAGTTTCCTGGAGGCGCTCAATAAAGCGAGTGCTAATTTTTCTAAATGCGGGTATCTAGTTTCGGCCTCACCTAAGGTTCTACTGACGTAATAAATAGGAAACTGCGTACCTTGTTCTTCTCGGACCAGGACCCCAATTACCGCTACTTCCGAGACGGCAAGGTAGAGGTATAGTCGCTCACCTGTTTTTGGTGTATGCAGCAAAGGTGGGCTTGAGAGATACCTCTTAAGTTCTTCTAACATGCACTGACATTTCGGACTCCACGAGAAATCGTTCTTCTTTTTCAGGAAGTTGAAAAATCGGTGACTCCTATTGGAAGATCTCGAAATGAATCAGCCTAGAGCGGCTATCCGACCTGTCAGCTTTTGTACGGCTTTTACACTGTCTACAATTGTAATGTCTTCGATGGCTTTGATCTTTTCGGGGTTAATTTCTATTCCTCGATTCGAGACCATGAAACCGAGGAATTTTCCCAAGACCACTCCAAATGCACACTTCTCAACTGCATATTGTACCGTATCAGCACATCGAACTTCTCCTGCAAATGGCTCAAATGGCCCTCTGCTCGCAGGGACTTAACTAACATATTATCAATGTAAACTTCCATTGTTTTTCCTAGTTGTTCTTCGAACATTTTGATTACTAGGGTTTGATAAGTAGCCCCCGCATTCTTTAATCCGAATGGCATCACGTTATAATAGTATGTACCATACTTAGTGATGAAGGATGTCTTTTCTTGATTATCATTGTCCATTCGTATCTGGTTATAGCCAGAGTGGGCATCGATAAAGCTAAGGGTCTCGTGGCCAGCGGTGGCATCGATCATGCGATCGATGTTGGGTAAGGGAAAAGAATCTTTAGGGAATGCCTTGTTTAAATCTTTATAATCTATGCACATTCTTAACTTATTTCCCTTTTTAGGAACTGCAACTACATTTGCTAACCATTCTGGGTATTTAACTTTCCGAATGGACCCTATATGTAAAAGCTTAGTTACCTCATCCTTGATGAATACTTGTTTGACTTCGGATTGAGGCCTCCTCTTTTGCTTGACCGGCCGGAATTTTGGATCGATGCTCAGTTTGTGAGTCATGATTTCCGGTGGTATCCCTGTTATGTCAAGTGGGACCAAGCAAAAGAATCTTCGTTAGCTAAAAGAAACTGAATAAGTTTGGTCCTGAGCTCGGAGCTTAGGCCCGAGCCCAGGTATACCTTCCGATCCGGCGAATCTCCTCGAAGTGAAATTTGCTCGAGTTCCTCGATCGTTGATTTAGTTGCATCGGATTCGTCGGGACCGACAAATGACCGGGGAACCCCGTAGTCGTCATCTTCGAGAAGCTCCTGTTCACCTTCGTTTGTTGAAGGCGATGCCTCTGATTGCTATTTGGTTCTTTGGGAAGGAGCTATTGGTTTCGGTGCTGCTTCTTTTACTGCGAACATCTCTTTCACAACATGCTATTCTCCGTAAACAGTTACGATCCCATTAGTCGATGGGAATTTCAACATTTGGTGTAGTGTTGAGGGTACCGCTCTCATATCATGAATCCACAGTCTCCCGAGCAAGGCGTTGTACCTCATATCTCCTTCGATTACGCAGAATTTCGTTTCCCGAACGGTACCGGTAGTGTTCACCTGTAATGTTATTTCCCCTTTGGTTGTCTCGCAAGCCATGTTGAAACCATTGAGAATCCAAACTTCAGGGATAATTCGATATGTCAACCCGAGCTGTTTGATAACCATGGCCGGATTGTGTTGGCCGAGCTACCAGGATCGACAAATACACGCTTCACCTTAGTTTTGTGTACAAGCACCGATATTACTAAGGCGTCGTTATGGGGTTGTATGACTCCTTCTGCATCCTCCTCGCTGAAGAGCAAGGTTCCCTCCATCGCATAATCCCGACTGCACTTTTCTCGAGTGATGGATATTTTAGTGCGTTTTAATACCGGACCTTGTTCCTGTTCCCATAATGGTTTTTGGCTCGGTCGCTCAAAAACTCTCGAAGGTGCCCATTTTCGAGCAACAGTGCCACCTCTTCCCTCAGCTGTCGACAGTCCTCTGTCCTGTGCCCATGTGTACCATGATACTTACATATCAAACTGGGATCTCTCTTAGCTGGGTCCGATTGCAGCGGTCGAGGCTACTTAGTATCCTTAATGCAACTGATGGCCGATACGAGAGTAGCTGAGTCAACGTTGAAGTTATACTCGGACAGTCGCTGTGCTTCTCGATGGCCAGTGGTTCTCTTGAAGTTGTTTCTCGCCAATGGTCCTCGGTTATTCTGATTAAGATCGTTCCTCCTTTCTCGTCTCGGGGAACCCTGGCTTACTAGAGTGGCCTTTCGATCCCCAGGATATGGTCGATGCCTGTCTCTGCTCGATCTTGGTTCTCGATAAACATCCCTTTGAACCCTATCATGAGTTCTGATGGGGTAAGTTGATTCCGATGGGGCTCCAAGTTGGTCATCCTCGACCCTAATCTTCGATTGATATCGGTTGTGTATATCCGCCCATGTGGCAGCCGGATATTCAATCAAGCTCTGATTAAGCTGTTGCGAAGCCGTTGAACTTTGAGCGTTGAGTCCTTGGGTGAAGGCCTGTACGGCCCAATCATCAGTGACCGGTGGTAGGTCTATCCGTTCCATCTGAAAGCGAGATACAAATTCCCTGAGAATCTCGTTATCCCTTTGCCTAACTTTAAATAAGTCCGATTTCCGTGTCTCGACTTTGATGGCACCTGCATGAGCTTTCATGAAGGTATCCGCAAGCATGGCAAAAGAATCGATGGAATTCGGGGGCAAATTGTGACAGCAAGTCATTTGCCCCTTTGACAAAGTCTCTCCGAATTTCTTCAAGAGAACGGACTTAATCTCATCGTCTTTGAGATCATTTCCCTTTGTGGCGCATGTGTATGCTGTTACATGCTCATTTGGGTCAGATGTCCCATTGTATTTGGGAATTTCCGGCATGCGAAACTTCTTCGATATGGGTTTTGGGTCGGCGCTTGATGGGAAAGGTTTCTGCATGAATTTCTTTGAATCTAAACCTTTTAATACCGGGGGTGCTACTGGAATTTGATCCACCCTCGAATTATATATTTCTATCTTTTTATCATTGGCTTCGATCTTCTTCTCGCCAGACTCGACTCGTCTAGTTAGTTCCTCGAGCATCTTCATGATCCCAGCGTTTGCCCCCGATCCGCCTTCGCTTGGTTCCACTGTTATTGGTTCATTTTCGGGGATAATTTCCCGAGGAGGGCCGGCCTCAACCCTATTCGAAACTTGGCTCCGATTTTGCAGCCGAGCAATGGCCGCTTGCTAGGCTTGCAGCATGTTGAATATCATCCTGAGGCTAATCCCATCCTCTTCGTCGTTCTGATTTGCCGAACGGTATTCTCTTCAAACACTGTTCGATAAGCCAGAAGTCCGATCCACATCGACCGCCATTTGGAAATTAGCGTCGACTGGAACTTCATTACCGGGCGCCACGTTGTTGTTTTCGCCCTGGTGGTCAAACTCGCCATCGATGTATTGAGGCACAGATTGAGAATGCGACATGATTGTATTGTAACCTGAAATCAAAAAATATTCTGCAAAGAACAAGTGTAAAATAGTTTGTGTGACAGAAAATTGTATCAAACTTTCACTATTATCCTTGGCCCCACGGTGGGCGCCAAACTGTTTACCCTTGGCTACGGATAACAATTAAATTTGTAAGTGATTTTAAGGATACGTGACCTGGTTTGATACAACTAAAGAAAGAACTAAAATAATTAAATTCAATAAATAAGGAGGAAGCAAACCACAAGTATGGGGTAGCTTTATTGTGGCAGAATCCTCTAAAGCAAGATCTGAAGCAGATAGATTGAAAAAGTATGTAAATTATAGCCTTGTGTATATTGATCATAGATTGTTGTGTCCGTTTACAATAATGCTGCCTGTTTATATAGGGAGGGAAAAGAATTCTATACAAGGTAAGAAACCTATCTACAAGGTAAGATATCCCTAGAATTAATGGCTTCAACGTCTTTACTGATTTTAGCCGCGATTCCCGCCGAGATATTTACATATTACGAGATTTTCGGTCCTTTAGTCATGTCAATCTAATAATTTTACCATAAGGTGCCTTACCCTGATCGGCCAACGACGGTCTCATCTCGAGCGCCTTAGCTTCTAGCTTCGTTCCGGTAGAATCCGGTCTTGGATTTCTCCTTTTCGATGTCCCGTTCGTAGCCTATCGAGTCACGACTTCGATCGACGCTGGTCATCGACCCCCGAAACCGACATCCCCTATGCAAGCGATCGAATTCGACCCATACAATCCTAATGTTGCTAATTTTTAGTATATATAGCTAATATTCACTTTTACTCTATAAATTTAAGAATAATGATTATTCTTAAAGATGCTATTTTTTGCAATGCAAGAAAGGTTTAAAAGATATTTCTTTTATATTCCTCCTATTTACTTGTCACGACTCAATATGGTGTGTGTGTATATATATATATATATATATGTGTGTGTGTAAAAGCGTAGAATAAGTCACAAAAATATCACATAGTACCCAAAAGATAGACCAAGGCATAGAGCACAATAATATGAATACAACTGATACGACTCACAACTCGATAAAAGAATCATTATAAGAAATAAAGAATAGAAGCTGAAGCTACCTCTATGAATTAGTGTTGGCTTACCTTAACTGGATAGATCTGTCATCAATAGCTGGATTTCCTTTCACAGGACCAGTGCACAAGTAGAAATTGTGAGTCTAAAAGATCTAGCAAGATCATCGACTTGCTCTCCCATCTTACCTCCGCGGCAATCTTTAGAAATCTATGGTAGCATTTACACTTCTTAAGTAAAGCAGTGTAAGTATAAAAGTAATATGCAAGTAAAATAATTGAATTGAGATCATAAGTACAGATAAAAAATGTAAACATGATGTACTACCTGTTGAAAGATTGCTAAAGCTGTTGAGGAGCCATGAGTGAATGTCCAAGCTCAACCCGCTCTATGGGGCCATGACTATAGTAACCCAAGATAACCTCTGCTAAATATGTGATAATGCATGCTAAATAGATAGATAAATATAAGAAAACATATAATAGGCCGAAAATACCGTAAAAAGCTAGATAAGCATAGTAGTACTATCACGGTATAAGATAAAAGCAATAAAGCTCATGCTCGCTCAGACATATGAACAAGGAAGTTTAAATCCAACAATCAGTGCATATATCATATGCTTAAACAATCAAACTAAGAGTTAAAGTATCACTCGCCTCAAAGATAACAAAATTTTACATCAACTGAATCCTCAAACCTTGCTCAAACAGTCTCTTGTCACGATCCAAAATCTAATTAGTCATAATGGCACCTAACTCAACCTGCTAGGTAAGCCAATTAACAACAATCCAATACCAATGAGATTTACTGAGAGGAATAAAGATAATATAACTGAACTTTTATACAGATAATTCCCAAGGACTGGTAGTACAAATCATGAACTTCTAAAATTTAGAGTTTACAAAGCTGGTATGAAAAAAATACATCATATGTTTAAAATATTCATGAGCATATTAATAATTCTAAAGCTACCAAGAATAAAAAGCAGCTATGACCGGAACGCAGGTACGTCTTCAATGCCAGCTCCCGCCATACACAGCAACATCAACATCCAAAATCTGCACGCAAGGTGCAGAAGTGTAGTATGAGTACAACCGATCTCATGTACTCAATAAGTAAAAAAACATAACCTTAGGTTGAAAGCAGAGACGAGCTTGGATAAACGGTTAGAGTCCAACACCAATGGCCAACAACAACTCATAACAATATAATAAAAGTAGTGCAAGAAACAACTGAAAGATATGATGCTCAGCTCGTCCCCAGTTATGATAAAATAGGAAAATAGTTATCAGGAAACTATGATTTTTTCCAAAAACTTTCAAAAATAGTTAAAATATTTCAACTCTCAGATTGTATGAGTAAAGTACATCTCTATGCCTGCATGTCAATGTGCATACGAAGTCATGAATGTCACAATATTGTATAGCATGAGGAAATGCATCTCTATGCCTGTATGTCAATTATACATGTCAATGCAATGTATCACAGTGATGAACTCATATACTCACAGTCTCAGAGTTCTCAATCTCACTTCTCGCACTCCCACTCATCATGCTCAATCCCTCAGCACACTTAGTCACTTAGCACTGTACGATGCCTGCTGCAGCACGCAGCTCGATCCCATCAATAGTAATAAAGCTTATAAGGCCTGTTGCGGCGTGCAACCCGATCCCCATATAGCCATAAGGCCTGTTGCTGTGTGCAACCCGATCCACATATAGCCATAAAGCCTATTGCGGCGTGCAACCCGATCCACATATAGCCATAAGGCCTATTGCGGCGTTTAACCCGATCCACATATAAATCACTAATACCCGTTGCGGTGAGTAGCCCGATCCCATCATGAACCAATAATACTTGCTCCGACATGCAGCCCACTCCCATCAATATCACTCATAATCCGGCCCTCAGTCTCAGCTCAGTTATCAATCTCCCCAGTCTCTAGGGCTCACAAATCTCAAGCCAATCAGCCCAAACAATGATAACATGATTGCTAACATAGATCACAACTCAGTTATTCTAGCACGTAGGAAGTTCACAGATAAAAACAAGATAGAGTACTACAAGGTATCACAGAATCATCCGAGTCATAATTCACACAGTGCGCGCCGACACGCCCGTCACCTAGCATGTGCGTCACCTCAACACCAAACACATAACACGTATATTCAGGGGTTCATACCCTCGAAGAAGTCGAATCCAATACCGAGCAAGCCAAATAATACTCTGGAAACACCATCACGCGCGTAACGAGTTCCGGACGGCTCGAAAGTAGCCAAAAGCAACTCAAATACATCAAATAATGCCTCAGGAAATAATTCCAAATGATAAAGGTCGAATCTTTAATCAAAAGCCCAAAGTCAATCAAAAAATCAAGCTCGGGATCGCACCTCGAAATCTGATAAAACTCACAAAATTCGACAAACCATTAAATTATAAGTCCAACCATACCAGTTTTACTCAAATCCGACTCCAAATCGATGCTCGAAACTTTAAAATTCACTTTATGAAATTTTAGACAAGAACCCCCAATTTCTATTTTGAAATCATCAACCAAATGTCAAAAATGAGGATAGATTCATGAAATATAATTAAAATCGAGTAGAGAACACTTACCCCAATCCATATGGTAAAAATAGCTTCAAAAATCGTCTCAATCCAATCTTCGTAGCTCCAAATATGCAAAAATGGCCGAAACCTCCAAAAATAGATTGAGCTCCACAGCTCCAAATACGCAAAGATGGCTAAAACCTCCGAAAAGAGAGTACTTATAATCACAAGACGAATTAATGAATCGCGATCGTGGAAACACCATCGCGATCGCGAAGAAGAAAGATGCACTGCCCCAGAAATTACATTACGCGATCGCAGCAGCAGCCTCGCGGACACGATACACAAGGTTCACAAAGCTACGTGATCTTGGGAATAGCATTGTGAACATGATGAGGAAACCAGCCGTCTGCCTAGCTCAGCCCAATCACTACTCGAACGCAGCCTCCATTATACGAACACGTACTGTATCCAACATCAAGCTACGTGATTGCATTCATCCAATCACGGCCGCGATTAAGAGACTACCCAGCTCCGATTTTCCCTCTACGCGATCGCATCTCCTAATTAGCGATCGCGAAGAACACTTGGTCTAGACATCACCAGAACCAACAGTGCAATTATGAAGAAAAATGGTACGAAAACAATCTGAATCACGCCAGAGCCCCTCGTGACCCCGTCCGAATATTCGAACAAGTTCCATAACATAACACGGACCTGCCCGAGGCCTCAATTCAAGCATAACAACATCAAAATCACGAACCGCGCCTCAAATCGAACTTAATGAACTTTTGATTTTCAACTTCCAAAACTCGTGCCGAATCATATCAAATCAACTCGGAATGAACTCAAATTTTGCGCACATGTCCCAAATTCCGGAACCACAATTCGAATTCGATATCATCAAAGTCAACTGTCAGTCAAACCTGTGGACATTCCAAACCTTCAAATTTCCAACTTTCGCCAATTAGTCTTATCACCATGGCTGTTCATGAAGTGGGGGATGGACATCATTGGCCCTCTTTCATATGCGCCAGATAAAGCTCAATTTATACTAATTATGATTGACTATTTTTCTTAATGGGTGAAAGCTCAGGCATACGAGAAGGTTAGGGAAAAAGAAGTCATCGATTTCATTTGGGATCACATCATATGCCGATTTGGAATGCCAGCCGAGATCGTATGCAACAACGGGAAGCAATTCATCGATAGGAGAGTGACAAAATTCCTCGAAGATCACAAGATCAAAAGGATCCTATCAACACCCTACCACCCCAGTAGGAATGCACAAGCCGAATCTACCAACAAAACCATACTTCAAAACCTCAAAAAGTGGTTAACCGATGCCAAAGGGAGATGGAAGAAAATATTGCCCGAAGTCCTATGGGCATATCGTACGACCGCGAAATCCAACACCGGAGCCACCCCGTTATCTCTGGTTTATGGCGCCAAAACTTTGATACCAGTCGAGGTCGGGGAACCAAGTATCAGGTTCCGGTATGCAACGGAGAAATCGAACTACGAAGCCATGACTACGAACTTGGAACTGTTAGATGAGAGACATGAAACTGCCATTGTTCGATTAGCTGTTCAAAAGCAAAGGATCGAGAGGTATTATAACAGAGGACCAACTTTCGATACTTTAACATCGAGGACATAGTACTAAGAAAGGTTACACCAAACATACGGAGTCCGAACGAGGGGAAGCTGGGACCAAACTGGGAAGGAACTTATTGTATCATTAAAATCACCGGGAAGGGATCCTACAAGTTTGGAACAGTGGATGGTAAATAACTACCAAACAACTGGAATAAAATTCACTTGAAGCCGTATTACTGCTAAGGTACAACCTTGTTCTCTATTTTTATTTGAATTACGAACTAACATATGTAGATATCAAACAAGGGGCCATACGAGATATTAGGTATGAAAGCACCCGTTGCAGTCTTTTTCCCTTGAACCAATTTTGTCCCAAAATGGATTTCACGGCAAGGTTTTTAATGAGGCAACTAGTAAATCGTTCTAACTTAGATTCGAAGGCCGATAGAAAATCGGTGACAACAGTATTCGAGGCCTATCTTCAATCGACCCAGAATACTGGGGGGCCTACTTTAGCTTGGAATGATATTTTAGGATTGAAGGGTCAAAGATCAATAAGATTCAATGTAAGGACCAGTCAAATGAATCGTGCTCAAATAGATTGATCGAACCCTAACACAAGGTGCACACATACATTACTATTATGAACAAGAATAAAGAGAAGTCTCTTGTATACAAATGCCCTGCTTCCGATCAAATAAGCCCAAGGGCCACTTTAACTTGAGTTCGAATAACCACTTTCTCACTCGGGGACTACCATCCAAAAAACAAATCTATTCGAGGGGATATAAGACCTATTAGGCAACCCCCGAACATCAAAGGCTAAGGCCGTTTCGAGTTAACTGAACTCGAGGGGATATAAGACCTATTGGGCAACTCCCGAACTTTAAAGGCTAAGGCCGTTTAGAGTTAACAGAACTTGAGGGGACAAAAGACCTATTAGGCAACCCCCGAACTAAAAGGCCAAGACCATACCGAGTTAACGAAATCCGTGGGTACAAAGCTTATTTGGCTATGCCCGAATTAAAAGGCTAAGGCCATACCGGGTTAACAAATTCCAAGGGCACATCTCTTATTTGGCAATGCCCGAATCAAAAGGCTAAGGCCACTCAGTTAATAGTACTTGAGGGCTAAGACATTTCAAAATTTGTAAAAAGAAAGCTTTATATATATATATATATATATATATATATATATATATATCAAAATCCCTTTTATAGAAATCGAGCAATCTCGATACACAATATTAAACATGAAAAAAGATAAAACTCAGTTAGGAGCGACTTGGTCTCAACTGGATCCCGCCTGGACATCAGGATTTCTAAGGTCTTTTCATTCTTCAGATCCGACTGAATCCTCGGAATCATCCTCCTCTGGAAAGGCTAGTTTTCCAACCTCAACTTCAGCTATCTTGGCATCTTCTATCTCCGCCGATAAATCAAAGCCTCGAGCGTGAATTTCTTCAAGGGCAAGCCTGCGAGATTGCCAGTGGTCAACCATATTCCATGATTGGTCTTAAGAAGCTTCAACATTGGCCTTATATTGAGCCACCAGTTCATCAGCTTCTGCTTTGATCACGGGAACTTCCGACTTGGGCATTTTTAGATTTTTATCTAGATTATCTCGATCTAAGATAAATGTACTGATCCGAGATTGAAGCTCCTCGATACTCTTTGTTTGAGCCTCGACTTTTTCCATTGCCGCTCTAAGCTGAGCCTCTACTGAAGCTAACTGTGGCCCAGATGTCTCTTTTTCCAAGGCCAGTCGATCCATCTTGCTCCTCCACTCGTTGGCCTCAGCTTTAACTACATTCATTTCAGTTCGAAGCTGATCAATCCGATCATGTTCTTGCCCTACTTGCTCGACCAAGCCAGCATTATCCTTCTAGGTAAGCTCCAGTTCGGCAAGGAGATTCTTTGTCCCCCCTTTGAGTCGTTCATGGCGTTTCGACTCTTCCCGAAATTGGAGAAAAGCCTAATGGTGAAGTACCGAGGCCTGTAAGCATAAAGGAAGATGTTATGATTACTTAAAATTTAAAGTACATCTACAAAGGACATCGAATAAAGATTATCGAATGTTACCCGATTCAGCACCTGTTGAGCTCGTTGAACAGGCGGGGCGCATCCACCTTGTTCATTTTTGCCTGATCTTCCTCGATCACCAAGCACCGAAGATAACTGGCCACCCCGACGGGGGCGGAAAGAACCCGGGCATCCCCGGGAATGGTAAAAGATATGGAGCATTTTCGATCAGGGTAAGCGCTCGGTACGGAAAACCGATCGACCGATTTTGGACAAAAGGAAATTCCGCTTGTATCAGAGGATGAGCTCTTCCTTGGTACCTCTAAATTACCGAGCCCAAGAACATCTTCCATTGCCGTCAAATCCACACCATCGAAAAAACCACGGAAAGGGTCTTTCGATCTATGATCTCCGTCCAGGGAACGTTCTTTTGCTATTTGGGCCTCGTTGAACATTGATTCCGAGAAAGAGGGCGAATCAACAATCTCAATCGGACCCAATACTCCCAGCAGTGCTCTCCTCGTATCTAGGGAAGCCTCAGTTCTTGTCTTCATCCCGGGTTCCCCAACTCGATGAAGATCCAGTTCACTAAACCCTGGTTCGGAGACCCCTTGCCCTTCTGACTGTGGTGGCACACTAGCCACAGGGTCAAAATCCTCTTCTTCCTCCTCAGACTCATCCATCAATCGATGGAATGAGTCCGAAGATAATACTCGATCACTAGCACTCCCCTTGGGCTTATGAGCGAATCTTTTCCTTGGTCTCTTCTTCTCGAGGTCTTGGGAACTTGGGGCCTTTTTTCCTTTTCTTCTCTGTATCCTGCTTCGAAACAGGGGGCTCGCTGGGAGCATCATCACCCACGGGTGGAGGTCTCATTTCAACATCTTTTGATAAACCTGCAAAAGAAAGGCAAAGCAAGTTAAAAATTGATAGCATAAAGAATTAAGCTCGAATGTAACTTATCTCATCATGAAGTCGGGCCTCCCACCAGCCTTTCGAAAGCTCGCGTCATGCGCGCTCGGAATATGGTTTTTGGGACACGCTCCCCTCGACCCACTCTTTGAGATGAGGAATTGCATCCAACATCCAAGAAACAGCTGCGCCATAGAAAATTGATAAGAGAAAGGGCGAATGGGAGAATGACAAACAATTTTTTATAATAAAACTAGGTTATAATTACGCTTCATATTCCATTTCTCAAGGAATGGCATATCCTCGACCGGGATTAGATCCGATGTTTTCACTCGATCAAATCGTGTCGCGACCCAACCTCGGGGGCCCGCGACCGGGCACCGAACCCTGCTTGCAGAGTACCGGCGAACCCTGTACATGACTACCCTTATTATTCATAAGGTGCACATACTTGCCAACACGGCAAATAACGACATTATACCTGTCAACTATATTGACGTTACCTGTCACAATGATAATTCATAACATAAACATACATTCATCCACAACGTAACCCACTGGGCTATATATAAACCATACACAATACACATGATGCAAACTAGGCGACATGATTACAGATAGCCCAACTCCTGTTTATACATACACTGACTACTTGTCTAATGAGCCTCTATGGAATTTATACAAAACACTTAGTCGGAACAGGGCCCCGACATGCCCAAAAACATCTATACATCAAAACATACCCAAGTATAGCAGGTCCAAAAGATGAACCTTGCTATTTCTGTTGATCTGGTAGCCTACTGTGGAGGAGGAGCTTCACCTGTCAATCTATTTGGACCTGCAGCACGATATGCAGCGTCCACAAACAAAGAACGTCAGTACGAAATATGTACTGAGTATGTAAGACAGGAATATAAAACTGAAAGCAATAACATAAGCAATACGGTAGGAGCATGCAACTCATGGTACTTGGATTTACCTCCGAGGGCAGCATACCTTTAACATACTCGTTATGGAACTCATTTCCATCATTTCGGAGAGTTAAGACATACTTCATTCTCACATGTTCATTATATCAAATGCATTAAGTATTCATCTCTTTAGTTTACACCTGCTTTACTGTAGGTTTCTTACTTTTGAGTATATCGTTCAAATACATTCATCATATATTCATTCCATTTGTACAATCATCGCACATACGTCCTTATAGGACCACAACCAACAAATATGCCTCCATGGGCTCATAATCATAATCATAACTATAATCATAACCTT